>JAVKPL010007999.1:0-32283 GCA_032173675.1 Gastrolobium villosum | reverse complement strand
ACGACCTTCAAATTTCAGTTTCCAATACTGACGCAATTTGCAGAATAATAAATTAAGAGAATGTGACGTATGTTATTTTAATGTATTTAATTTGAATTTGAAAAATATGAGTTCAATGTCATTGAGAGATATGTTTACGGGGATTCTGAGTTGCAATTTAAATTGACATAATAATAGCGTGCAATTTTATTTATTTGTACTTCATGTTTTTGAGCTTATTTAGTGAACCTTTTTTGATTCATTTTAGATATGAAAATATAATTGAATTTATATGTTCATATCTATATATTTTTTAATATATATATATATATCCGGGTCAACCGGTCCGACCGGTGACCCTCTGGTCTGACCAGTGACCCAGTAACCCAGTACCCTGACCAGGTCGATGCTCAGGTCGGGTTTAATAACACTGCCATTAACTCTCCCATGTATGATTATGATCGCCCCACATGATATGATCACATTAATTAGCACATGAGAAGATCCACTCTCAGTTGAGCTATTGTTGAGTTATATTTATGAGTGCATAATTTAATATTGGTGAATACAGTGATTTAGATAGGTCATGACAAAGTGGTGTTCCTGTAAGAGGAATCCATGACCATGTTCTCACTCTAAGGATGTTTGGTATACCAGATAAAAATAGGTGTGATAGTATAAGACTTGATAATATAAAGACCGATGGTATAAAGTTGGATTAAATTTTAATATTATACAATATTTGACATAATGTTGTATAAGATAATGTATGTATAATAGTATATAAGATAATATTATCCAGTGTTTGTAATACATTATATAACATTAGATAGGATAAAAATAAATATTTTTGAAAAAAATACCTTTTAATAAAGAATTTATATAATTTTTTCAAATATGGCATATGATAATAGTTTTATAAAAAAATCTATTGATCAGTATATGCAAAAAATATATTAATTTTTGTAGAAGTAAAAATCTCTAATATTTTGATATTAACAACTCTCTATTCTTAATTGATATTTAATAGATTATTTTATAACATTTTTCTTCTTCTTCTTGTTTTGATAAATAAAAGGGCTAAAAGCCCAAAACAAAGAAAAGAAAACACAAGAAAACTATCCACGGAGTGCCATAACACGAACCCTTCCTACAAAGCAAGATCACCCAAATATAAAGGATGAATACCAAAAGGAGGTTGACTAAAAAAATAATGATCAGCTTGCTCAGAAGCATCCAACATAAAATTAGCTAACCAGTCTGCACAAGTGTTGCCTTCCCTGAAGTTGAGTTGAAGACGAACATGCCAATACTTTTCAAGCCTCGTCCGTATACGAGAAACCAAATGTATTGGTGAGCACAATAATTTCTATAAGCGAATCACTCTCTAAAATAATTTTCTTATAACCACTGCACTAAGCCCTCTCTAAACCTCTCAAAATACCCCACAATTCGGCTTTAAAGGAAGAACATAAGCCCAAACTATAAGCAAAGTCATCCAACTAAATACCTTTAGAGTCTCTAATTACTCCTCCGCAAGCCAGGATTACCACGATAAGCACCATCAGTATTCACCTTTATAAAGCCTTCCTCAGGAAAGTTCCAAGTTACTGAAACATTGTCGAAATGAGGATTATATCTATTTGAATTTTGATGAGCAGCAGCCAAATCAATATCTTTAACAAGATTTTTAATTATTTGTACTCTACTTCCAATCAGTGGCACCTCTCCCCCATGATTCAGCATGTTCCTCCAACTCCAAATTTTCGAACAAGCAACCATAAAAATAGAGAACCACCTGTCATGATCATTCTGAAAGGAATCAACACTGAAATTAAATATAAGCCAGTGATCAATTGAAGCATTATAAAATTCAGCACTATGAGTAGTTGGAATAAGACAATCCCAAGCCATTTTAGCCCTGTGACAATCTCTTAAAGAATGAATAATAGTTTTCAGCTCTCCACTTCCACAATTATACATTCCATCTCCACCATACCATGAGGAAGTCATACTATTCGTTAACAGTTTATGATGCAGCAGCATCCAAGCAAAAAATTTAATACTTTGAGGTTTCTTCCAAGACCAAAGCCTACTCCAGATCTTCTTAGTATCATCATCAATAACTTCATTGTTAAACAGAAAAGCATATATAGCACCAAGAGAAATAGAATGGGATTTCTGGATCTCCCATATCCTTTTGTCAGGTCCATCTTCAACCATGGGAGGTAAAACACTACGAATAATATCAACAATATTCAATGGCAACCAACTATTCAGCTTAATAAAATCTCACTCACATGATTGATTTACTACATCAGCAATCTTTAAGTTATCCAACTGCTGTGTGTCCTCATTAACATTTTTCTTTTAAATCACATTCAAATATGCAAAAAGTATCCCGAAATAACCTTCGATATATTACAAAAAAAAAAAAACATGCATTAAAGTATGGGAAATGATATTGTAATAATTAATTAGTGTTACTATCAATGTTATTACCAATCAATTTCACTATTAGATCGATTATGTTGATCTAATGGTTGTATTTATTTTCATATTTGTATGGTTATGATTCCTCATATTTGATATTTTATATTTATTTCCACCTTTGCACAGTTATGATTTTTAATATTTAATGCTTTCGCATTAAATGCATTAGATATGGGAAATCATAACCATACAATATACAAAGGTGAAAATAAATATAACCGTTGAATCAACATAATTAATCTAAGGATGAAATTGATTGGTAATAGCATTGATGGGTTACGGCCAACAAAGTACAAAAAATGTCACACCTAATTTGAATTTTTTTTAAAATATTTGGAAGTGTACTCTGGAATAATAGAATTGAAACCCTGAAACAAAACTAAACCCCCTTGCCGCCATCATCATTCTCCAGATGATCATGTATGGAAAAATCGCCGGCCGTGCCATCCTCCTTGTTGGCCAGCCTGGCACCGGCAAGACCGCCATTGCCATAGGCATGGTCAAGTCTCTCTGCCCTGAAACCCCCTTCGCCATGATCGTCGGCGGCAAGCTCTTCTCCCTCGAGATTTCAAAAGTTGAAGCTCTGATTCAGGTTTTTCGCAAGGCTATTGGGGTACGTATTAAGGAAGAGACGGAGGTGAACACACCCAATAACTTAATTGCTATCAGTTATGATTTTGCAATAGCTAAAACAAGTTCGCACCTTCAGTCACAGAGTATAAACCCAATAACTTAATTGGATAATAAATGGTTTATCAAGTATCATGTTACACGACCACAACCCAAATTCCTACTTACCTATCGATTTTTGCCTAACTTTTTTCTTTTTTAAAACATGTGGGCCCACATCTTGATTTGTGCCTATGGCATTATCTAGTGAATTTTTTGTAACATGATGTTTGTATTTGCCTTAAATTAATATTTTGCTAAAGATTAATAAGCAATAATAACTGATCTGAAAATTTATTTTGCGTTTTTGCTTCGGAAGATTACTATTCTGTAATATCATTGCAACGACACGGGAATACAAGAAATTACGAAATATTATATATTTGAAAAACGACTTGCTTGTGTACCAAGCCACATACAGTTGTTGCAGAAGTGAAGAAAGGAAATAATCTAACACATACATGAAACTTGTACCAACAAGATTATGTATATATAGTTTATAGGTTTGATGTTTCTAATATTGTTTGAGATAAAATTATCTCTTATATGGGAATAGATCCTTTCATATTAAAAAATTTGTATCTATCTCTCTTTTTATATGTATTAAATAGGTGATATCCAATTATTATTATAAAAAAGATATCGATATAAAAATTTCACATCACCAAGTCATGTGAAATTTTAATATGAGATGATTTATTCCCTACACACACATAAAAATGTGTAGGACCCATGTGAGATCATGTCAAGAGAAGAGAAAAAAATATGAATTTGATAGACTTTTATATATATGTAGGAGATAAAATTATTTCCTATAACATAAAAATTATTAAACTCATAGTTTATTGCCTCGAATAACTTAACAATAGCTTATGGGGTTTATACTCTACCCACTTAATTGAGTGGACTGTGAATCAAGAATAAATATTTTGTACCACAATAGCATTGGAGATTTAATGCTACTATCATTCATTTTATTTTAAGTGAACAAAAAATATCATATCATTTTTTCAACTGTCATTTAATTTTTTTCTCTTTTCACATGACATGATATTTTTTTATTCACGTGTCACAAAAGATTTAATTCTACTATAGCACTAAAGATTTATTCGTGAACCGGATCCCCACCAATACCAAGGTGTTTCGAATCCCCAGCTGATGATGGGCCAGTGCCTCGTAAAACCGACGACAAGAGAAGCCCATATTGCCTCGACCCTTGTAATGATAATGGCCTGGAGGCTGCTCCAAATTGAGGTGAAGCAACCAAGATAGCGAAGATGATCAGCAGAACTGTGACGAGGGTCTTCCTATAAGAGAAAGCCATGACCATGTTCTCTCTGGAAGTTGTAGTGAGTGAAATAGAAAAGAAAATGCTCTTTTTGTACTTGTCAGCTCGTGAAGGAGTTTGATTCTTTGGTAAAACTATAATGTTTTATGTGCTTGTGATATATGTGATATATATCTTGTGGAAGGAAGGGAGACACACAACATTTATATAGGAGTTGAGATTGAGTTCTCTATGTTAAAAAGATTGACCCATGCCTCTTCTGTTTGCTGTGGAGAGCATGATATAGTTTAGCTTGACTTAAAATGGCTTTATCATGCTTTGAAGGTTGAACATTTCAAACAGAGATTAATTAAACGAATCAAACTCGGTAACTTGGACTAATTATAATGAAGTGTTAGAAGATGAAAACCACTATAACTACTTGCGCTAGATCAGCAAGTTAGGTAAAATTTTAATGAAATCTGTTATATATATATATATATATATATATATATATATATAGGGATTGCATTTTTCTCATGTAACATGAAAGGAGTTTTTCTCCTACACATACAATCAAGTGGGCCCATTAGCTTAAAAAAAAAAAAAAAAGAAAAAAATATTAACACGGAAATCGAGCTCTCACTAACATGAAAGGAGGGCTATTCCTACTACATGAGATTTATTTATCCCATATATATATTAAGAAATTTAACAAAACCTATTACATAACTATCATTACTAGGCTAACCCAGTGGTTTATTTTAACGAAATTTGTGTCACGGGATAGCACACATCCTCACATATAAGGTGACAATATTACCAAATAATGGCAACTCAGTCGATGTATGAAAATTGAGCGGGTGAGATAAAAACATCTGTTCGATCCTCTACAGAATAATCTTTATAACAGGTTTAAAGTTCTGGACCCGCCCAGAAGTCCGGATTAATCCATAAGAAACTTATAGGATTACCGGATGATGCTCTCCAGAAAAAAAAAAAAAAAGGTGACAATATTAGTGTGCAAGTACCTGAGAAAAAAAATGAAGCATTATAAATGTAATTAGATGGAGAAAATTATATAAACATGAACGAAATTTGTGCATGTATTTTGTGGAATTGGGTCGTATATATTAGGATGTGATTATCAGATGTTATATTTATATAAATCTCGTTTGATACTAAAATTACGAAAAGTGATGGACTTTTATACTATTTTTTCCTAATAAATAGGGATGAGTGCTTTGTTTTTTATAATACACCATAGCACGTCATTATGGAATATTATTCGGTCTTTATTCCTTTTATCCCTCACCAAAATCCCAATACTTTCAACATAGTAAAAGAGGTACTATCCTTCATGACATGTTCCATCAATATTCTGTTGCTGAGTTTCCCAAGCTAAGGAGTTCTATATTTTATTTTCTTGATTATCCGTCCACTTTATCAGTGTTGTGTGTGTGACACTATATTGCCTTGCATATCTTCTCCCAACTCCATCAAGCACGAACAAACTTGATGGCAATAATTACGGTTTTTGGTCCCTAGTTATATGAGAAAATCACATGCATAATCATAATACCACACATGAAAGGAGTTTCTTTTTTTATAATCAAGGTTTTACAAAAAGAAATCTCTAAAGGAAAATATGGCTTAGGATTGAGTGGGTAGTTAGAATGAAGAGAAGTCGTGTGGGTAGAACGGCAAAACTGGTCATACTGAGAGGGGGGATTCAAATCAAAATAACTAGAAAGTTTTGGTGGATTCAAAACATTAGGTAGTAGAAAAGAAAAAAAGTGAACAAACGTGAACACGACCCAACCCACACCATTTAGTAGCTTACTGTTTAGCAAAGTAGATCCCATTCACGGAGTCTTTACATGACCACTCCACCTTCATGGAAGGCTATAGGCTTTCCTCTTCTTCGGTCCAAATGAGCCATCAAAATGAAATTAATTTCCATAAGTATATATTTAAAAAAGAAAAGAAGAAGAAGTATATGCCGTAAGGAAAAAATTCACGTATTGGGTTTCCACATGCCATGCGAGTGAGACTCGGGAGAATCAAAATAAACAGACAAGAAGCACTTAGTTAGGATCAGTGGAATGAAACATTGATTTCGTCAAAAGGACCATCAGATGCATCTTTTCTCTTTCACGTTTCCTTACACTTTTCTTCCTATTCCTTGAATGGACGTGACTCATACTACAAAAAAAGCATTATTTAGCGACATTTCAAAACGTGGCTAAACTGAATAAAAAACGTGGCTAAATATGGCAACCACGCTTTCTAAGAATGTGGCTAACAGTGGCGTTGCAATATTTTTACCACATTTAATTTGAGTGTGGTAGCAGTAATTTAGCTATGCTTTTATTTGTATTTAGCACGGTTTAACTGTGGCTAATTTAATGATATTTAAAAAAAATTCTAATAACCACAATAAATCAGGGCTATTGTTTTATTTATTTGCTGAATATTTTAGCAACAATAGCTGTAATATTGGAACAAATTGAAAAGCAATAATGTTTTTTAAAAGACCTACCAAAAGTTGAATATATATTATCATCAAGTCCTAAAAAAATCATCTCATACATTAAATTATCCTCAGCCTTGTTCAATACCAAATTACAACATATATAATAGGACCTATAAGTATTACACAGGTATTATCCTTCGTTCAGTGTGTTTTAGCCTCACTTAACAAGAATTTGGCAATCTTTTCTGCTGAATTTTCTCTGTCCCTGGAGTTTCTCTACCTTAGATGTGTAATTCAGAAAGCACAAAAAGTATAGTGTTCGAGCAAGATGGTGGTAAACATGACAAAGTAAATTAAATTAGAAACAAATAAGTATTCAAAACAAAACCTGAAGCACTAGCTAAATTGCCTTTTTGATGCTGATGACATCCCATAACCCATCACTGCAAATTTGTAGATGTCATAGTTTGTTATCTTCAACATGGTCAAAAGCAAAATGTGAACGATCCAACAAAAATTATTTAGATTTGCTAGATGTTGTAGTTACAGTAAGGAAAAACAAAGGTCAATGTTATTTATAATTATTTAGATTAGCTAGAGCTTATAGAAAATAATTCATCTATACCCAAGTAAAAGCATTATAAGCTTTAGACACAAGCTGCTTTGGATAGCCTTGAAAGCAAGTTTACAACAATTTATACTATTGAAATTGACACTCCATCAATAGAAAAGAGAACAAGGGCAGAGCTGTCCAAATGTTACCTTTAACTGATCCAAGGAGACAAACATGAGAACAAAACCATCCCGGTGCAGGACACCTCTATAATCCACCTCCTCACCCTGTATTCAGATGGAGAGTTCAATAATAAATGTATGTGTAGTGCCATAGAAGGAAAATGTGTAAATAATTTTTGAGTTTGTGTATGTGGTATATATTTGATTACATATTTTTACAAAGTTTATAATTCAACCTCTTTTTGCACTGGCAATTGACTAGATCGTTTGCAGAGTTTGCTTTACAACTCTTTGAAATATTTTTAATATTAAATCATTATGTTTTATATATTCTTGTCTTGTTTTCTCTATCTGAGGTTTAAAGATTTGCAGATTCGTCAGAGAAAAAAATAAGATAAAAAAATCCTTATACAGCAAGTGAAAAAAATAAATATCAGTGGAGCAGAAATTCATGTCAAACTCACAATTGATTAAAAAACAGGTCCATCAACATAGTTTTACCAGTACCCACTCCTCCATAAAGATATAGACCTTTTACAGGTGAATAAGAAGGAAGTGATAAGAGACGAGACCACAACCACCCACCTCTGCAGAAAAGAAAGTCAAACTAAACTCAAAAGCCTGAACATGAAGTGAAAACAGAAAAAAGATAAGCTTCAAGATTTGAACAGACATATCAGCGGAAGCAAGATAAATACTGGAAGAAAGAAAAGTATACCTTACAGGATTTTCAGAAGCCATATTGCGATCCAATTGGCAGGCATCAGCAGACTCAACAAGCTCATCATAGAGTATCTGAAGTTCTGTCAGTGTCTCTATCTGCCTCCAAAAAAATAAAACCAAAAGGAACATGCTTAAACTAAGGAAAAGATTAAGTAGAGAAATTACCAATAAAGTGAAATGAACAAATCCATATATCAATATCCAACAGCATTTTACCAATAAACCAAAGTAGGGAAATCCATTTCATTATTACCTGACAACTATCACCATATACAAGTTCACCGTTAGCAATTCTTCGTTCATACTCAACAAGAGGCCCCGCTCTGTTTGTTTCTGTAACTGAAACAACCAATTCCAATACAAATTAAATAAATAAAAAAGAAATTTCAAACCCTCTCCAATTCAGCACAAGGAGAAATTGAGACCAAAAAAAGAGGAGAACCTCTAGCTACGAGTTTTGCATCAGCAGTGGACAGCAGGTTTCTGCTCCATTAAAGCTACAACCAAGAAGAATTCTGAATATAAATAAGAAAGGATCTGTTGTATAAGGATTTTTTTATCAAAACTAATTCAGATTTGTGTTACTAGTTTAACACTCAATACTGCCTTACAAGGTTGACAGCTTCTTCAATTCTCCAATGGATTATGGAAGTGGTCCTGTCAAATCCTTGTTGTAAGATAGGTCCCTAAAAGGATAGAAATTAGTAATTAATCTACCCAAAAAAATTAGGAATTAAAGAAAGAGGGAAAATCATAAAAAATGATTTCTTTCTCAGGTTAAGGCTTTTGCTTAGACAAAGATAAATAATGGGATTAATACTAGTGGCCTACTGCAACTACATAGTCCAGATAAAGCCTTGTCTCCAGATGTGTGTGTTGTGCGTCATAGGAACTTGGAAACTGTTAATCATCATAAGGATCTGAACCAACCCTATTTGGAGGGGTGTTCTTCCATGTACTTTAGGGGAGGCCAGTGCTTTAGAAATTAAAGAGACAAATATTAAGAATATAATTTAATCACTGAAATCTTATATATAGAATTATCCAACTTTTGATTGCTCTGAAGATGTGAAGAAGAAATGATTAATACTGACAAACTCTTGCTAAAACTTTAAGTGCTCTATGCTTTCTAGTTCTACCAACCAAAACATGTCAGGTGATCCTAGTTTTGAACTTATTATAGCTTAATTTTAAGAACTATAATCATTTAATAGAAGAACATTACACAAAAGATGACACTCAGATGTCAAGAAAAAGATCTAATATATAGGATATAGCTTGAAAACTGAACTCACAATCCACATCAGTTGCTTCTCCCTCTGCAACCAACAAATAATTAAGAACAAGCAGAAGAACTACTAATATTCTTTCAATCATTATCAACTTAAAATAGCTCTCATAGCATCACCCCTCTGATAACTATGTTGGATAACAAGAATCCTTTCTTATACACTTTCCATCCAAATCCACTCACCACCTCATACGTTAATACAAGAATAAACAACAATTAGCTAAAAGAGTAAAAGGAAAAGTTAAGAAATGTTGTATGGACCTTAAATTTTTCTCCCCTATTTCTGAAACATTACTAATGATTTTTGTACTATAAAAGAATTTCTATTTCACAATTCCCCAAATTAATGTATGATTCTACTGAGGACGTGGGGGTTAACAAATAAAGGGTAATGGTCGATAATTTTACCTGACAACTTGTTCTCAAGAAAGTCTGTTAGTGCAGTTTTGGACAGGCACTATAAAATTTCCTCCTCCAATCATAGCAGCTCTTCGTTCAAACTCTCTAAAAAATAGAATTATAGATAAAACACAGATAGTGTCAAATTTGAAACATTAAGAAATCTGTTATGCATTCATCGAGAACAAGAACAATATAGTTAAACAAAATTTAATCTGCAACATTGGTCTATTTCTTATATCACCACTTACGCGTAGGTGAATAATCATAAAAAATTATGATATGCAATCATAAAAATAAAAAGGAAAAACCTGTTTGGTGAGTGAAAGAGCGTGATACTGCATTCGAGGGCTGCCACCAATGTCGCCTAAAACCACCACATACATTTTTGCTCTTCTTCCTTCGTTACTTTTTTCATTTTTCCTTCGATTTTCAAATTGCAGAGTAAAAAAAAAAAATTTAGGAAAAACTAATTTTCTCAATCAAAAAGATTTTCTAAGAAAATAGAAAAGGAAAAAAAATCTCACTAGCCTTTTCACGTATCATTTAGCAGAACTTCAAATAGAAGAGCAATGATATATTATACCTGATTTGATTTTTCTTCAAATTGAATCATAAGGTACCTAATTTTTTCTAGGGTTTATCAATCCTTCAACGAAGAAGGTTTAAGGATGAAGGTGAAGAAATGTTAACCTAGAATAAAAAGAGGACAAAAGCTATGAAGAAGTTGTGGTTGCTGCGAACTTGAGATTTGAAGACACCAAAGAACGAAAAAAAAAAATGAATGAGAAGAGTTTTTGTTTTTCTAAATTTGACCGGGAAAAAGCATTTTTTTCTCAAATAATTTGGAACGTTAAAAAACAGAGTAGTAATATTAGGGGTATTTTTGTATTTTTATGATAATTTTATTAAATGTGGCAAAAGATGTGTAGCCCACGGCCGCTTTTTTTGTAGTATATATGTCATAAAAAAATTCAATGCCTATATTGGTCTTGGGCCGCATCAACTTGTATTGTTTCGAAGAGAAAAAAAAAATTATTTTTGTACTTTATATTGTGTCTTACCAATAAGATATAATATAAAATGCATTATCGCACCCTATTTTCAATACCACCATCGTATCCAAAAAGCATTTGTCATGTGGGTTCAGAGGGAGCCTATGGCAGGGAACGGGTTAAGCTAGCATAATACTAGCAAGTGAATTCGACACTGTATCTCAAGTCAAAACCTTAAGACATTGGGTTCATGGATCTATCCACTTATATCCACTTCACATAGCTCATTACCGACCAATATGAGACTCATTACACTTGAATATCCCAACAATATCCCCCTCAAGTGTGAAACCCAACATTGGTATGCTCCCCCTCAACTGAGTACCTCGGGGCCCAAGTAATTAACTCGCCTTTAGCCAATTACCAGGTTAGCTCGAGCCCAACCCGGCTCTGATACTGTTCTGTTAGGCGGGTCTAGGGGGAGCCCGTGACGGAGGATCACCACCAATGGTCTAAGGCTACACCACCATTTCAAGGGGATGCGACATCATGTCTCAACACAATATGTTAAGGCATTGGGTTCATGAATCCTTCAACTTATATCCACTTCATTTATCCCATTACCAACTAATGTGGGATTTGTAACGTCCCAAGTGCTCGCAAAGGCATAGAGTGATCGCCGGTGCGAAAAGGCACTAACAATGAGCGACTCATGCCAAATCTTGCAGCTAAGGGTACATGAATGAATTGAATCAACACCTGAAAGAGAGAGATTCCAGAGACTGTGCTGGTATGGGACAGTACAGTTTGGGATAACTTATAAGAATTAATTGGACTATCTATACTAACAAGTTGCATCTACTTTTCGGTAGTCCGGAATGAAAGAACTCCATAGTTAAGCATGCTTGACTTGGAGAAATTTTGGGATAGGTGACCTCTTGAGAAGTTTTCCCAAGAAGTGTGCGAGTGAGGACAAAGCACACTGAAAAGTCTCGTGTTAGTTTGTGAGGGCAGTTATTGATTCTTGAAGCGGGCGTTACAGGACTCATCTCACTTGAATAACCTAACAATCTACCCCTCAAGTGCGAAACCCAACATTGGTATGTTTTCCCTCAACCGAGTACCTACGCCCAAAGTACTCAACCCGCCCATAGTCAATTACCAAGCTAGCTCGAGCTCAACGAGGCTCTGATACCACTATCAGGTGGGTTCAAAGGGAGCCCATGGTGGGGGACTACCACCAATGAGTTAAGCTAGCTCAATACTAGCAAGTGGATTTTATATTATATCTCAACCAAAAATCTTAAGGCATTGGGTTCCTAAGTCCATTAACTTATATTCACTTCACTTTACCCATTATCAACTAATATGGGACTTATCATACTTGAATATCCCAACT
Source organism: Gastrolobium villosum (assembly GCA_032173675.1). Taxonomy (NCBI): domain Eukaryota; kingdom Viridiplantae; phylum Streptophyta; class Magnoliopsida; order Fabales; family Fabaceae; genus Gastrolobium; species Gastrolobium villosum. The sequence continues at coordinate 19,857 of JAVKPL010007999.1, read as the reverse complement.
ACTCACAAATCTAATATACTCTATCAGCCATCTATTTGTAATAGAAAAAAGATTAATCATGCTTCTAAGAATTTGAAATATATAGAATAAAGAGGTATAAATCTGATCAGACTAATCCAATAGGGGTTGGGCTAAATCATACACAATTGAAAGTTGAAAACTTTTGAGCTGGGCTTGAGATGATTCTTGTATTTGTGAGGGATGTGAATGATTCTGGCGCAATGCACGTGACTGGGGGGTACCTGCAAAGACACTCCAACACTCAAGTCAGTATCAATGCTAGGCTTACGTTATATTGAATGGGAATAAGATGATTGTACCTGGGTTTGCTCCCTTTGTATTTATAGCAAGCTTTGTGTCGCCTTTGGTAGGCGGCATACCTTCTTATTGGTTGTTGTGTGCTGCTTGCCTTTCTATCTCAACCGCCTTTCTAACTATTTTCTTGGTGAACAAGTCTATATAATTTCCTATCTCCTTAGAGTGATGGCAAGTTAGAGTTGTCTTCCTTGTGTTGGCCTTTATGCACGGTGGAACTCATCTTGTTGCAAAGCCTTTCCTTAGCCTTTAAGTTATATAGGGCGGCTTAATATTATAATCTGCGCAATGCTTGGCTTATGTATCTTGCGCTATGGGATCATTGCACCCCTTGGGCCCTTTCTGGGCTTTAAATCTCACGGGCCTATACACTTATCCAGATCAAAATCAAAACATTCTTCGTAAATGAAATTAGTCTTATGCTTAAATGTTGCTTATAACATTCCTCACAAAAAATGAACATGACTTATATAAAAAAAGATTTTTCATTTATCATTTAATTTTAAATGAGGTAAGTTGAAAGTGTAAAAAACCAATTCTCTTAAAAACTTAAGCTATTAGGAGAAGGTCTCTAGAAGAGAGTATCTATTTAATGATTTATATTATACTATAACATGCCCCTCAAAAGAGAGCTCATTGAGTTTGAAAGATAGATGATGTATCAAGCTTAGCCTACCTATACTTAAGAAATTCCACACACAAAATTGGGGGCTGTGAGAACCAAACCGAGAACATTGAGACTCTGATATCATGTAAAGACCCAATTTACTCAAAACTTTAAACTGTTAAGTGAGGATCTCTTTAATGATTTATATTAAATGCATTTATCAAAGAACCTGTAATTTAATTGACACCAACTCAAGCTTAGGTGTAATGGTAAACATTGTTGTCTGCCACGCTATCCTTTCCCTCCAATACCCACGTGCTTGCACATTCAATGTTAGCAAACATTATTTTGGTTTCTCTGTAGGTCAACAATACAGAAGCTATTATTAGTATTAGACATAGCAAACATCCGGGCCCAACACAGAACTCAAAAATAAATAACTGAAGCAAAAGCATAGCAAACCAAACTAGTAATGAGACAGGCCCAACACACCCATTCTAATCCTATACCTTTTAACACAGAACTCCTTTTGAAAAATAAATAACTGAAAATGCAGAAAGCATAGCAAACCAAATTATGTAATGGTGTGTTTTTACACACACATTCTAATCCTATACCTTTTAGAGAAGCACTCCTTTTGATAGGAAAATATTTTCAATCCTCCTGTCGCAAGGATTATATCATTCGGTATATCCATCCAATAGGAATAAAACCTTGTTATCCTCTGATGAAGTCTTAATTATAAACCACTAACTGGAACAGGCATGTAAAGCAGGGTTGACAAAATGGTCCAACCGGTCCGGCCCGGCCCAACCCACATTTAATCCGAAAAAAAGGAATCGGATTAGGATTGACTCAAAAAACATTGTAAACGTCGAGTGCACTAAAAATGTATCAACATGTGGACCGAAAATTTGCCAGCTGAGTAAAACCAAAAAATAAAAATAAAAATTTGCTCCAATGATATGACATCCTTTTTATTTAGATTGGTTGTAGATTAAATAAAATTCAACTTATATTATGCATCAAACTATTTATCTAGTTAAGTACATAATTCAGGTCATCAATGACTCATTACTTTTTGACAGTTCAAAGGAGCCAACTAGCTGCATAGCTTAAAACTAAAATTGGATATTGGATTACAATTAATAAAGTACACTAAAAACACAATCATGTGTCAGCCCCACAAGACAACCATACAATATTTTTAACATGGTTTACAATTGCATTTATATGCTCCACATAAATATAATCTGACTGTCAATTTTTGGATAGGGATGCTTCAAGCTTTTCTTTCAACTGCATAGCAGCAGCCTCCCCACCATGTGTTCTTATGGAGAATGAATGAATTATCTTATCCTCTGCTGTTGAAACACTGGCCTCTTGCGCCACAATTTGATGCTCCCTTAACGTTTTAACAACTCCAGAAACAGGATGAATATCCAAGGGGTATCTCACTGTCACAACTGCATCATCCTCTCTAGCCTGAAAATCAATATCTGACAATGGCAACGTTTGGTCCTTACTGTTAATCATGTTCTTTTCAGTTTCCAGCACCTTGATCTTCATCTGGAGATCAGTAATAAAGGTAATGGCATCACCAAGCAGAGATGCCTTGTCCATCTTAGATATATTAGGAACAACAGCTCTTAAGGCATAAAACCTTTGGTTAAGCTTCTCCCGTCTCTGTCTCTCTGCTTCAACATGATTCAGTGGTTCCTCTCTTCCATTGGCAGGCTTTCTACCTCTTTTTCTGGGCTTCCGCTCATCTGGATGAGTTGAGGATGAGTCTTCATTACCAAGTTCTAGACAAGAAGCCCTTGCTTGAGCATTAAAACTCCCAGCAATCATTTGATTTAATTGAGGGAACAATCTCGCTTCATTATTGTCACCTATACTCCCATTGGAAGAATTTCCATAAGCATGGTTAGCTCCTAGAGCTTGAACTTCATAAGAGTCTGAAGTGAAACCAGAATCATCTTCCACCTTTGGGGAGAAACTAATAGTTATGGACTGAGATTTTGCATCCCCTAGGCTTAGTTCACGTCCAAAAATCTTGGGAAACACCTTTCCCGGTCCGGAACTAGATTCCCCAAATGTTGTCCTAACCATCTCCACAACACCCTGCTCTTCAGGCATCGATTCCATTGAACCAAGCTCCACAACCCCGGCTTTTAGAGGTACAAATACAACTGTTTGAAGGCCAGCTAATTTCCCCAGAAATGACCTAGATTCTAATTGATTTAAACAAGTATCAGCATCAGAAGCCCAAATTGATTTACCAGACTTGAAAGAACTGCCAGGACCACATGGCGAATCAAAACCAAATATATTAAACCTTGAGACTAAGTAAAACATATGCATATCCGAGACCCTACCCAACCTTGCATAATTAGCCTCTTTTGACACAGAGATAGCAAAGCAGTCATCAAGCTTCTTCAGCACCTTCTTTCTCACCTCCTCCTCATCCTCCTTCCCAACTCCATCCCCTTTCGGATCGCGGCAATGCCCATCACCCCAAATCAAGGCAGAGCCACCAGATTTCAAGCCGGCAACCTGCCAAAACACAGCATAATTCCACTTGGAAACCTCAACAAGCTGGCACAACCGCTGGTGAAGACCCAGGTCAGCACCGTGTGGAGGAGCAACCACGCCGGAAAATACATTATTACTAACAGCAGAAATAAAGAAAGCAACAGCTTCTGGACCCAACACAGATTCAAACACGCCCTTATCTTCTTCGTTCACACAAAATTTCTCACCCACCATTGTACTTCCCCCCTCCTTCCACGATTAATATCTCATAAATCCAAAGATCAAAACTTTTTTCAAAATACAGTTCCACAAATATCTCAACCGGGCCTGAATTTCACCTAACGCATCAAAATCTCAAAAATAAAATCTCATAACTAACCTTAGAAGCAAACCCTTGAAAACATCCAACTCAAACCCACAATTCGTGAATTTCATAATATGGCTATTCCTAATTACAGATACTAGATGAACAACAGAAAGAATCTAACTTGGTGCTGAGCTCAAGCTTAGTGAGTCACAACTACAACGAAAATTGCTCAAGGAAGTGGAACATACAGATTCAGCACAAAAACAGAAAGTGCAGAATTACCTTAAAAGATATTGAGATTCAGTGAAAAATATTAAGGAAGCTTGAACAGATATGAGATTCATAACCCTAGGTACAACAAATACAACCTGAGAAGAGTTTCAGTTTCAGATCTGAAATGTTTAGGATTCCTTGTTCTTCTTCCTTTTTTTCTGTTTTTAGAAAAAGAAAAAAAAAACAATATTTAATGTTTAATACGTGTCCTGGCATATTCTCTTTATTGCATATTTGGCCACACATAACTTCTAGGTAAACTTTTTTTATTTATTTTTAGTAAATAGATAAACTTTTTAAGTTTTGATAAGGAAATTTTAAAAAGTATTCATAATTTTTCATGGAATAAATTCTATATATCATTTTTTTTTTATCATTTTTTTTTCTACCTTTACCTATCACTCTTCAACATCATTAGATCAAAATCTCAAAAAAAAAAAAAAAAATAAATGTTAATTAAGATTCTGATCTAATGATGTTGGAGGGTGGTAGACAAAGATAGGGAAAAAAATAATAGGTATAATAACATGGGAAAAATTATACTTACTACCTATTTTTTTTTACTACCTCTTAGTACCAAATCTTAACCGTTGATTTACGTCAATCTAATTGTTATAATTATTGCAAATTAATAATTAATTAATAAATATGACTCCATAAATAATAACCGTTAGATTGACGGAAATCAACGGTTAAGGTTTAATAATAAGAGGTAGTAAGAATAATAGATAGTAAGTATAACCTATCCCAAATAACATATCCCGTTTTTTTTTTTTTCATAATAAATTTCTTTATGAACATTCACTTAGTGTTGATTAACCTTTCTATAATATTTTCCTGAATAAATTCAGTTAATAAAGTTACAAGATATATAATTTTTAACGAATTTCAAATTTCTAACGTACTTCGTATTTTTTCCTTGTTTCACGTGTGACGGGCACTCTTTCAAATAAAAAATGTTCCTAAAATAAATTCGGAGTGTTTTTTTTTTTGTAAATGAAAAAAATTAGTAGTAAAATATTGGGATTGAAATACAATATATTAATTAAAATCATAATATAAAAATAAAATAAAATTTCCCATAAATAAATGAATAATTATCAACAATATTTAAAAGAGAAAGAGTATATACGAAGATAGGCTGAAAACCAAGTCATTTTATACTGTAATTGACTTGGCCCAGCCCATTAAAGCAACTCCGATATCCCCAGCTAAAATTGGAGGCCCACACTCTCACAGCTTAAAGTCCATCACCACCAAGCAATTAGCAAATTTTGAAACTAAAAACCATGTAGACCAAAAACATAATACCAGAGAAGTATATGTGAATATATCAAGCAATACCAAAAAAATAAAAAATCATAGTTGGAATCAATGATGCACCACACTAACACATGACAGGGAGACGATACGCCGACACATTAATTCTAAAAAATGGCATATTTCAACACGTTCGGACACGTTTTGATATTAAATAATATTTTTAATATATATAATATAATTTATATTTAATACATATAACAGTCCATAATAAGTCATATAACCAATCAAATATTCAAATTTCATAACATAAATATAAATAAAAATATTTTTTCGTACCTTATTAATTTTTCATGTCAAATTTCATAACAGAAAAAAATTAATTTATAAATTATTGTTTTTATGTTTAATGAATAAAACAAAATTAAGACTAAAAAAAAACGTGTCGGAGCGTTTACTGCGTGTCGAAAAAAATTGACGGTGTGTCGGAAAGACATGTCAGAATGTGTTAGAGAGTTAACCACGTGTCCCAAAATGTTGACCGCGTGTCGGAACGTATTGGAGCGTGTCGGTGTCCGACAAGCATTTTTCTCAAATTTTAGCGTGTCCGGCTATCATAGGTTGGAATTGTTTGGATAGTTTTTATTTTAAAAATTATCAACATAGATTATTTTACTAAAATTTAAAATATTTTAATTTATTAAGAAAAAAACAGGATTCTAACTCTTTTGTTGACACTTCCTTTTGTTACCTAGGATTTATAAACACTAGCGATTTAATATTTTTAACATCAAAGCATTGTTATATATCATGAGTCATGACATGAATCAAGATTAATCTAAAATTAAATTTCCTAACTACCCGAGTCTAACAAACTCGTCTATACAAATTATTATGAGATCAACAAAAATAATAATTTTCTGAAATACTTCTCCCATAAGCTTCAATTGTGTGTTTATACTATTCGGATCCTAGCTCTTAATTATATCATATTTGTGTGTCAATAACAAGAGTCTTCCAACAAGAATTGCAACTCATTTAGCCAAAGATAAAACAAGCAAGGGCCAAGAGTAGAATGAGAAAGCAAAGGGAAGGAAATTTCTTTGAGTTAACTCCTTAATTGAGAGATCAGAGATGAGAGAGACACGAAAGCTATGGTGTTGTGAAACCAAAAAACATTAAATATTAATAATATTAATTTTGGATAGGTTATCAACTCAATTGAGATATTGAGTTAACTTATCCCTTGGTTCAAGGGGTGGATTATGAGTTGAATCACTTAAAGTAAATTTATATAAAAATATATAACAAATATAGTAATCAAATAATTATAATTATAATATGACAAATTGACAATGACTGAGTGGAAAATATCTCTTGTATCAATCCTCATGATCTCAGATTCTCAATATTGATACTATTTCACACAAAATCTTAATAATAACTTAATCAAAAAGTCTTATTTCGATTTACTGGTTTAAATATATATCGAATCGAATGCTTGAATTAGACCCAATGGCGAACCAATGATTTTTTTACCTGAAGACAAAATTAAAATATCAAAATTACAAGTATTATTAAGAATAATAATATTAGCAAATTATTATAAATATTTTTTAAAGAGAAACTAACTATTAACTCCAGTAATTTATTATTTTTAGACAAATACCATTTATATATGATAACAAAAAAAATCAAAATTTAGGGAGAGGCGATCATCAATACTTATCCATTATTTCGATCAGCCCTCATCAAACTGGTTTGAAGATCCGACCTAAGAAGCACAGACACATTAATTTGGAAGAAAAATGTTTATCGGACACGACAAGCGATCAACGTTTTTCGGCACGTTTTTTTTAATTCAAATTTTATTTTATTTTATTTTATCTTTTTAACTAAGCATAAAAATTTAATTTATAAATCAAATATTTTCTGTTATGGAATTTGACATGAAAAATTATTTTTGCTTTATAATTAAATTATGAAATTTGAATATTTGATTGGTTATATGACTTATTATAGGCTGCTATATGTATTAAATGTAAACTATATTTTATATATTAAAATATTATTTAATATAAAAATGTGTCCTAACGTGACGAAATTTTAGAATTATGTGTCTGTGTCATATCATGTCTCGTGTCGGTGCAAAATATGATCTACTTCTTATTGAACAAAACAGCCGGATATAGTGTGGTTTATATATAGAAAATCTCATTGAGTACCAATATAATTTTGTACCATTTGATAGGAGAATAAAGAGTTTGGGATATAATATATTTCTAATTATTTATTATTTTAAAAAATTTCTTGAAATTCGTCCTGGTACTTTTTATCATTATTAAGAGTTTTTTTACATTAAAAATCGTTGTTTTTCTATATTAAGTTTTTTGCTTTCATTTTTTCCAAAAAAAAATGTTATCAGCATCAACTTCAATCTTTTTTTTATCTTACTAACACTTATTTTTAATTTATATTTCTACGGTTGGATTTTGCTCTTTGACTTCAACCCAATTGCTGTAGTGTGTAAGAAGAGTGTAAGAAACCTATAGCCCATTCAGCTAAAGACTCCTGAGAAAGAAGAATGTATGAGTAAGATACCTTATGCTTTGGCAACAGATAATCTCATGTATACCATGTGGTGTGTTAAACCAGACATCTGCCCCATAATGGGAGTAGTAAGACAGTACTATTCTGATCCTAAAGGAACACTAGATTGTTTTGAGCATATACTCAAGTATCTTCGGAGAACGAGAGATAATATGCTGGTAGGTACATTCTAGTAGGAGTTTTGAAAAGTTGAGCTTTCACAAATTTAATTTTCTTTAAAGTGCATATTTACTCAAGAAAATTGACTTCGAGTTATGAAGTTTACATTAAACTAAGATAGCATCAGAGGTGGATCTTTCAGACCCAATTACTAAGAGTTTGCGTTAACTTGTGTTCAAGAGTCATGTTACTTCTTTTTGTCTTAGGAGGATCCCAGACATGCATTAAGCGAGTGAGAGATATTGTATTCATTGTACTCTCAGAGTAAGATAATGAAACAATTAATCATTTTCTAAATTTTACAAATGAGATTATTCATTGTTTTGTGCATACAATCTACAAACATTAAGCTCCGGATCAATTGTTGAGTATGTGATCATTTGGATACATTCATGGAGGACAAGATCATAGGTTCACACAATTGAAGAATTGGTTCACACTTGTTAAATAAAGTTAGACGCTTTATTTAGGCTGCAATATTTTATGAATGATTTTGTCCGAATCATTATAAAATATTGGTGTGAATTAAAATTCACATTGAAATGATCAATAAGAGATTTAATTAAGGCTTTTTTAGTCATAAGGCATCAAATCTTCAGTTAACTATAGTTAGGTGATTGCTATTAATCCTGAGTTTATTCTAAATAGGTAATTAAATAATTTTCATTCTTTAATTTACCAACGGGTGAGGTCCGATCTGTTGACGGACAATAACTCGATATTTTAAGAGTGAGATTATTTGATTATCAGTATTTATGAGATAAACAGCATAGAATTTATAGGATATGTCTCCTTGACATGTTTCGGTACTTGGATATTGAAGACACTAGCCAGTGCTTGTAATCCATTAGGGAAACTATCATAGTAAAGTGAATAAATAATTGATTGAGTAATAGAAAGCTAATCAACCAATTATTGACATTCTACAAAGGGGCGATGCATATTCATGTTATATGAGTTATTAATCTTGGAGTTCAAGTTCAGGTTTTTAGTGGAGCAGCACCGAATTAGATAATCATTCGTTGATTATCAGGAGCCTTGATTAATAATAGCTGGTAAATCCCCAAACTATCTCGAGATAAGGAATGTGGCATTTTTAATTGATGACGACTAGTGAACTACATGGTCTAGAACTTTGAGCTCAAGTTTGTACTCAAGAGCAAGTGAGAGATTGTTGAGTTTTGCTCTTTTACTAAAGCCCAATTGGGCCTAGTGTGTAAAAAGAGTCCAAGAAACCTAGAGCCTATTCAGTTTAGGGCTATGGTTTCTTGGAACCCATATATATTCTGCACTTATAGTCATCAGCCTCTGAGGTCTTTACTTTGTGGTTGCAAAGACTGAGATAAGGTATCTCCTCGATAGTGAGAGGGTGCCCACACACCAGCCCTATTCCCTTACGACATAGTCTGAAAGATCTACCATAATTCAGACTCAAGGAAATTGTTCGTGCAGAGGAGAACAATTCGTGAAAAGAAATCAAATACGAAGAGATACTGCACAATAAGGGATAAATCAAAATGATGATGATCCGTTGCATTTTAAGCCGCAACGGTCTAAACGTTTTTGCAGATCCAATTCCGGTTGTATCTACACATCTATTTTTCTCAGATTCTCATAACAGATAACTAGTAAGTAGTAACACACGAGAACGAACTTAGCAAACAACCACTCTCACTGTCATCATCAAATGAAATTTAGGTCAAACTTTGCTTTGTTTCAAATTCAATAATCCTGTAATAGCAACCATTTACACATCAAAATCGAACCCTGCTTTGCCAATCCAAGAGTATTGTTTGGTTGTTCAGCTGCATCATAGTGTGTAGTGATGTGGCTGAAGGTGGTTGTGACACGTGCTCATTTACAAATGCAGCTGGCGCATTTAATTTTAGAGGAATAAAAACGGTGCAGTTAACTAATTAGCAAATTGAAAATCTTGTTTGTATCTATTTATTGACGATGAGTTTTGTGAACACAACTAGAGCTGTTCACTTTCTTTGCATCAGCATTGCTCTGACTTAAATTTTTTTAATTAATCCTCACTTATATAATGTTAACGAAGAGAGAGATATCCCATTTTCATATGATTAGTCATGTACAATTTTAACATAAGAGATCATGATCTCATTAATTAGAATATCAATTAAATTTATTATATAAAAGTCCAACTAATTTCTTAGCCCTAACACACATAGCTAGGTAGCTGAATCGATTATTAACGGCGAAACCCATGTAAGTTTTAGTCCTCACATGCAGTTCGTAAGGTGTGTGGCTCTAGGTTTCAATCAACAATATCTTTTTTTTTCTTTTGGTAAAAAATCAACAATGACTATCACAAGTGTGATCAATTGGTAAGAAGTTATTTCAATTTAACCAATAACTTTGAGTTCGAGTCTCGAGTATGTAGTTGCGTTCAAACTTAATGGTAGAGCTTTGCCGCCCTAATGATCCTACCCGGCTTTAATTGGAATTACTCGGCATCTGTTGGTGGCCAGATATCGGATGTTTCATAAGGGCCGACACAGTTCAATACCCACGCGTGAGTGTCTGGGGAAGGGAATCGAGTCAAGTCTTACTCTCACTTCTTGCGGAGAGGCCGAGTCGAAGAAGACAAGCCGACCACTAAGACAAGCCGACCCTTCCCCAGACATATCGGATATTTCATAAAAAAAAAATCAACAACGACTTAAACAATGACTTAATCTAGCCTACATAAGAGACCGCAAGAGAAATAAGAAAAACTAATTTGATTCTTTGTCAATAAAATATATGGTATAAAACTTCAAACTTATAAGGGACACGTACAACATACTCACGATGCAATTTAAATCTTGCCTTATTAATTAAGAGTAAGAAGTATATAAGAACCATGACAAACAATGGAGATTATTAATACATAAAAATGTGCCTAGCTAGCCTATCTTTGGCACTCGAGTAACCACCCCATGTTTATTAACCCAAACCCAAACTCTGGTGCACCTGAAATCCATTATCACCGCAGTTCCTTCCGACACGACAATTGCATGAACATTCTGATTTTCTCTCTCAATTTTTGCAGCTGCCACCTCCCCATTTTCTCCCACAAGCTCAGGCCACGAATTCTTGCCTACAGCAAATTAAAGTCACCAAAAATAAGCACACATCAAAATATAAAAGATATTATAACATTGTAATAAGCTAAACTAAATACAGCAGTATATATGATTACCTATACATTGAATATCCATTTTGCTTTCTCAGCTATTGCTCTTCCTTCACTTTTATATATGTCTTTATAGAATGAGTGCTTACAAGATTTATTCTTCGATTATATATATTTGGGAGTCGTAAGGTGCTTGCTGATCATCATATAGCTAGCGTAATCAAGCGGTAGAGTTTATCAACGAATTCATTGATGTATGTCCATATTTGCTCCGTATAATAAACTTTTGAGTTCCTTTACCAAATGTCATACAACTTTGACATTTAGATCAGAATCGTTTTGGAATTTAGATAGCTACCGCGTGTTTCTTTGACTTTCTCGTGTATTCTATTATTAATATATATTTTTTGGTACACACAACATTTTATGGGGCCCACACTTTTTAAAGAAAAAAGAAAAAAAAAGAAAATCACGGCCCGCAAAACGAATCTCTATAACATTACAGAGTCACTTTTCCTACAACACAATTCTTATAAAACCCATTATATTATTAATATTTTTGTATTGTAAGTTATATTAATGTCTAGGTGTGAAAATGTTTATCTTTTCAAAGTTTAGAACTAGTAATTAATAAGTCTATTATGTGTCAAGATGTGAATCTTATTTTGATGCTATATTGGATTTGTTCTCTTCTAGCTATTATATATGATTTTGTTTGATGTGTTTATATATTCGTGATGTTTCTGTAAAATATGTGATGAAGGAGAGTATTCCAACACTTGTGAATATATGAACTATTAGCCATTCGGTGCCTATATAATTTGCCTTTTGTTCCACCTCAAACGTAAGTTTACCTGAAAGGATAAACGTGTATTGACAAGCGTAAATTTTTTGATAGAATTTTATACCAAACTAGCTTCATAATGTCACATTAAATAGATATGGAATCGTTTACCAAAAAACAAAGCTATGGAATCTAATGACATTAAGTAGGTTTCGTTTCCATCATTTGAGCATAGAATAATACAACAAAATAATTTTGTACAGATTAAAAATTAATTTGTAGTTAATTTTACTATTATTGTTAATCCATTTGCCTTCAAATTTGTGTAGAATTGCATCAAAACATATTCTCTATAATAACAGTTTTGAAAATTAATGATATCTTTTTATTTTACTAAAAATTCTCTTTTTTAAGGAAAAGGGGTTAATTTAATTAAGGGAATTGTAAAAGTTATAGTATCTCCTAAAAAAAAAATTCAACAAAATAATTTTGTACAGATTAAAAATTAATTTGTAGTTAATTTTACTATTATTGTTAATCCATTTGCCTTCAAATTTGTGTAAAATCAAAACATATTCTCTATAATAACAGTTTTGAAAATTAATGATATCTTTTTATTTTACTAAAAATTCTCTTTTTTAAGGAAAAGGGGTTAATTTAATTAATCCAACCTTATTTATTAAATTTAAGTACAGTCTCTTGAAAGTTTACGTAGTTGAATATCTTAGTCTATTCTTCCATGGAAATACTTAATTTTTTTATTAAATATTAAATTGGTATTATTTTGAATTACTTTTGCAAACCTCCTTTAAAATTTAAAAGTATTCTCTTAGTTTTTTTTTTCATTTTTATATTTTGCTTGAATTTTAAAATATGCATATATACAATATACTTATACCTTATAAAATGTCAACGAGTATATTGGACCACCACACCATACCAATTGGGCGACAACATGGATATTGTACCACCACACATTATAGTTTTTACATTATTTTTCATACCCTGTAACAATTTGATAATCAAGTAATATAAATTGCTAATTGAATATATATGCACCGCTACTTGGTATAAAAGTAATAATATTCATACACCGCCAATCATTTTCCTTGGGTGAATTGGACTTGTTGACTTAAAGCTAAGGATTTTGGTCAAACAACCCACGTGTGCAAGGAAATGATTTCATGACAGAAATTTTTAGTTTTTTTTTTTTTTAGTAAGTGTGTTTTTATTTATAATTTTAATAAATGTCCTCTTATCTTATATTTTTGGTCCACCTGTGTGAAGCGAATGCACAACTCTCGACATATCGGAGTTAAAAATGCTTGGTGGGAAATATCGGAGTTAAAAATGCTTAGTGGGAAATATAAATACTAGGAATATAATTAATAGGGAAATATAATTATTAGAAATATAATTAAGAAGGTGTAAAATAACCAAAAAAATTGATCGAACCTTGAACCGAACCGACCCATAAAATAACCGGTTTTTAAAAACCAGTCCATGAACCGAACCGATTTTTAGAATCGGCTTAAGAACCGAACTGTTTCCGAACCGAACCATTTTCAAAACGAACCAAACTAATTTTTATAACTTTATTTTTAAAATTTTGATTTTTTTTCTTTTCAAAAGAGGATCGACCCGAACCGGTTCCGAACCGAACAGAACCACTTCCGAACCCAACCGTACCACTTCCGAACTGAACCACTTCCAAACCGAACCAGTTTTGAACCGAACCGAACCATTTTAACCAATTTGTTTCGATTTTTCAAAATATCATATTCGATTCGACCTATGCACATCCCTAAATATAATTACTAGAGAAATATAATTACTAGGAATATGGTGGGAAAGCGAGTTTGGTAGGAAAATTAAAAAAAAAAGTTGTTTGGTTGGTCAAAATATTACCAGAAGAAGTGGATTAAATTTTCTGAATGTATGTATGGTTAAAAGTAAAATATTGATAAAAAATAGATTGAAATGACAAAAATAACACTTATAATTTTTTGTTAAATTTGGTGCCAGCGGTCAAATTTTCCATTTTAAACTGTTATGAAGCTGGTATTTGAGATAATTACCATTTCGAATAAAGTATTGAAAGTTTACCAATTTTCCCTTTTCGTTATTTGCATTTTTCTACGCTTTCAAAATGAAATTTTATATAGAACCACAAAACATCAAAATCAGCTATTATTAGAGAGTGAAACTGTGAAAGAGAGGAACAGTAAGAATGGGAGTTACAATTGTAAATGAGACAGGTTCACAAGACGGACATTTGTGCACGATGGAGGGTCATTTTTGTAAGAGATTGGAGTTCAACTTTTCATTTTCACATTCATCACAAGACACCACATGCAAAGTGATATTTTGAAATAGTAATTTTCACAGCTGCTGAGCCACTCCTATGCCAGCAGAGGTGCCTGCTTGATTTTAAAAAAAAATTATTTATTATATGTAAATATATAATTAATTATAATTAATAAAGATTAAATTTATAATTTGGCACCACCTAAATAAATATAATTATATTTATGTTTTTCAATCAGAAAATTAAAATCCAATACTCAAATCTTTTTACCTGACCTATAAATTAAAATTACTTTTAAAGTCCTAATTTGTGGGTTACAATTGACAAAAATTCTCTCTCTATCCTTTTTTGTCTGACTTGTTGCCTATGATGCAAATTTTCATTTTAAACGTTACGACACGACACGACACGCCGACACGTTAATTCTAAAAAATGTCATATTTGGACCGTTTTCACGTTTTGATATTAAATAAAAAATTTAATATATATATATATAATATAATTTATATTTAATACATATAGAGAGTCCATGATAAGTCATATAACTAATCAAATATTTAAATATCATAACATAAATAAAAAATAAAAGTAATTTTTTGTACTTTGTTAATTTTTCATATCATATTTCATAACAGAAAAAAATTAATTTATAAATTATTTTTTTATTTAGTTAATAAAATAAAATTAAGATTAAAAAAAAAACGTGTCCCAACGTGTCCAAAACGTGTCCCAGCGTGTCCGAACGTTGACCCCGTGTCAGAAAAGGTTGACTACGTGTCGGAACGTGTCGGAGAGTTGACCGCGTGTCCCCAAATGTTGATCACGTGTCCAAACGTGTCAGAACGTGTCCGTGTCGAACACGTGTCGGACACGTGTCCGACACGTAAATTTTGTAAAATTTGGCGTGTCTTGTTGCACAACTTGCTAGCTCTACGAGACTTCGATTGAAATAGCAATAGCTTACGAAATGAAATGATGGAAGAATCAAACAAAAATATATTTTGTAAATAAAAATGTATAATGAAGTAGAATCCCTTTGACTCTAAATATTGTCTGTATGCTTTAATTTATAGTTAATATCTCAATTATAAAGTGAAATTTATAGAAAAGTATTATATTTGTGTGATTTCATATCCTTATGACAATGCTTGGTTCATTACTTATCATGTTATGGGAGGAAAATGAAATTCTTATGTTTGAGATGCTTACCCAATAGGTTAGTGCCTTTTTATATGTTTGCTTTGATATATAATCATTCAGGAAAATATTTCTGCACTTAATGCATATAAGTTATCTGCATTTACTCTTAAAATAACGTTGTTTTGGGATTGAAGAATTAAAAAATTATAATTATAAGATTATAATAATCCTAAAATAAATTAAAATTACAAAAACACCATGATTTCCGTCGCAAAACAACGTCGTATTGGGCTTACTGCAGATAACTTATCTGCAGTGACTGCAGAAAAAGCGAACTCATAATCATTAACGATTGTTCATTTGAATTTTCAATGTTATGTGATATTATTTAACACATAATTTAAATAACTATGCTATAATCCATAATAATTTTTTTGATTAATTTGTATAATTACGATAAATATCTTGATAATTTGATATGTTAAAATTTTTTGGCACCACCTAAACTTTTAGTCCGGCTCCACCACTGGATTTTCATCACATTTTCCACACAACTAACCCTTCCCATGCATCTTATTTTACTAGGGAAGTTCTTGAAAAACTTATACCAAACATGGTAATACTTGATATCCACTCACACTTCCCCATCAATCCCAAAATAAATCTCTTACCAAACACCCCCTGAGGATTGGTTTAAGTGATATATATTTGATTGCCTTTAAACAAATTTTTGAGTTCAAATTATTGTAAATACAAAAAAAAAATGGCAAATATTTCCGGCTTTAACTTTCCATAAAAAATACCTGTGACTTATTTAAAAAAAATTAAAAAAATCTCCATGCCTGTAATATGTCCTATGAAGCACTGACACTTCAAAAACCCTGACGTGTCGTGTCCGACACTTCCCGACATTCTCGGACACTCCGACACTCCCTGACACTTCAACACCCGTTATAGAAATTCAAAAAAATATTTAAAGGTTGTGTTGCGTTGAGTTTTTAGTTCCAACTATTAGATTCATTGGATTACGATTACCATTTTATTGAGTTTAATATAAATATTTGGGATGTCTTATGTTTTTTTGCAAAATTTATGAATATTACAAGTTTATATTCATTTTTTGTTAAATTATTGAATATTAAATATAATATACACTACATAAATTAAAAATATTATTTAATATCAAAACGTGTCCTAACGTGTCGAAATCTAACATTTTTTAGAATTAACGTGTCGGAGTGTCGTGTCGTATCGTGTCACGTGTCCCGTGTCAGTATCGGTGCTACATAGAATATGTCCATATTAAACATCTATCTAAACTGCTATTTTATTTTATTTTTTTTATTTTTTTGGGGGGAGAGATAGATACTGTTGGATTTGAATGTGTCTCCACTTCACAGCAATTTGGAAGACATCTGATGAAGGAAGGAACGAAGGAGAGGGTTGATAGAGCAATTTCGATTCTTTTTACCTGTTGTGTGGTGGTTGATGATTAATGAATAGTGAGTAGTGAGTAGTGATTAGACACAGCACCAATATTGTGTAGAACATAACTGATATTTGTTTGTGGGAAGTTGGAGTTGGGGCCTTGAGGGGGCTCACTCTCACCGACACCATCATTAACAGCCCAGTACAGTTCCAACTCTGTTTTGTTCTGTTTTGCTGGGGAGAGTACTTATGCTTCACGTTGGATGAGTTACACAGATAAAGGAGAGTGCAGCCACATGTGGTCATGGTTCCATACCACCAGAGGGAATCATCATAACAGACGACTTTTGACGATTGTCTACACTTTTTTTCCTTTTTACTTTAAACTTTTTTTAAAAATAAAATAAAATTAAAAGTCTAGATATCAAGCATGACTCATATAGATTTTTCAAAATTATAATGTTAATACATAATTTATTAAGAAGATTTTTTAAAAGTAATAAATTATTAAAGTCGTGATTATAATGCATTTGTATAGATTTATTCACATTTTAAAATATAAAATGGTATGACGCACTTTATAAGTATTTTTAAATATAAAAATGATCTTTTACCAATATATATATATATATATATATATATAAATGATTATATAATGCATGATTTATAGGCATTAAAATATAAAATGGTAAGCGGTGTATCATAGTGATGACTTCAAGTCTTCAAAAGCATTTTTTATAATAATAATAATAATAATAATAATAATAAGTAAGTGGTGTGTCAAGGTTAGAATTATAATAATATAATATTAAAATAAATAAATTTATGTATAAGTCGTGTTAGAAGCTTACGACTTAACTACTTTTTGTAATCCTATCTTAGTACCGAGTTGAATATCAAGTTTAAAATTAAATTAAATTAAATTTTGGAAACTTAATATACCTAAAGAAAAGTCTCTTCCTTTCTTTCTATTTTTTCACATGGCCTTGGCAGCTGGTTATCATATATAAAAGTTGGGTTTATCATCTATCATTTAACATGACCACAAAAAATTTCCTACACACACAATATTTTATGGGGCCCACAGCAAAAAAAAAATAAAAACCCTCTGACACGCAAAACGAATCTCTATAACATAACACAATCACTTTTCCTACAACATAACTCTTATAAAACCCATAAAAATTAATTTGATTTAAAATTGACTTTTGTGCGTCGCAAATGTGTTTTTATTTATGGATAAAAATTAAATATATCTATCATGACAAATATTTAAATTATACTATACTCTTCTTATAATTTTAAATTATTACATTTCTCTTTTTTGAAAATAAAATGTCTTATATTTTTAAACATTTTATTATATATAAACGAACCTTTCTATTGACATATAGTAAATGTGAATGAAATTTTATTTTTGAATAACTTTAACATCATTCTCACCTAGTTTTCAACAGCATTCCTATCAATTTTGAAACATTTGGACTTTTTTTTTTTTGGTAATCAAAAACATTTGAACTTTAAATAAAGTTTTGAACGACAGTTATACTGTAAAATTTACAATATTTCAAACTCAATTAAGGAGAATAAACTCTTGCCACTTCAATCAATGATGATTTTATTTGTATTTCATATTTTAAAGTTGCGAAATCAATAAGTATTCAAAACTATTTTTTTTTGGATATTAAAAAAAAAATAGTTTTGAATACTTATTGATTTCGAAACTATATATGAATGACGTTAAGGGTACGAATGACAACCTTCCGGAATCAATTTTTTTTAATTTATGTTCCTAAGAACAGAAATGAATAGAAAACTCGTTTGGTAAAATCGATTTATTTTTTTATTCTCGTGATGAACTGGATTAATTTTTGTGCTAGGATACAGGAAAAAAATCAGAAGATTTCTGTTTTTTTATTCCCGGGCACAAAATGAGAAACACTTATCTCTTTTAATCACTCTTCATCTCTACCATCATCACCACCACCACCATCATCCCAACACGACCACCGCCACTATCGTTGCCGTCGTCGTACCATTAGTGTTGTCATGACCACCGCCACCATCACCACCACCTCCACCCATTACTACCACCATAACTACCACCACTGCAACCACCATCAGCACTGCAACCACTGTCGTCATCGCCATCACCACCATCACCACCACTACCACCACCACAACGACACCGCTACCATCACCACAACTATCATTGCTGCAGCCACCACCGACACCGCCGCCACAACCAACCACCACCACCACCATCGTCACAACCACTATCGTCACCACCACCACCACCTCTATGATGTCATCACAAGCACTACCACTAGCATTGTCGCCGCCACCAACCACCATTGTCGCAGCCACTGTCGTCACCTCCACCACCATCATCCCCACCACTACCACTGCCGCCACCACTACCACCGCCATGGCTACGGCCGTCACAACCACCACCACTATCATCACCACGTCACTGCCACTATCCCCATCGTACCGTCGCCGCCACCACCACCATCGCCATGCCACCCCCGCCGCCGCCGCCACCACCACCACAATCACACCATAAGGAAAGGGAAGTGATGATCCAAAAATTTTATATATAATAGGAATTATTTTTTATTAATTATTTGTTATGTTATCAAGCACAATTCTCATTTTCGAAATAAAAATAGAACCTGTTATCAAACACATTTTTTTCCCAGAAACTGTTCCAAGGAACAGAAATAGAAAATAATTGTTTCTTTTCAGAAACAGTGCTAGGGAATAAAATAGTTGTCATGCACACCCTAAAAGTCATATTAAGAGAAAAATGTAAGATTCATAATCGCACATCACCCATATGGCGTTGATTAATATTAAAATGAACCAAAGCATATAACAATTTTTACCTGTAAATTTAAAACTTTAAAAAAATGGATAATTTAAGCTTGTCTACGTAATTTACCCTTTATTTTTATTTTTTTGGAAGATTTACCCTTTATTTATTTACTCG
>JAVKPL010007998.1:0-32155 GCA_032173675.1 Gastrolobium villosum | reverse complement strand
ACACTTTCAAAGGAAACAAATCTGAGTCTTTTAATTGGCACCTTGGATGTATGCAATTTCTACCCAAATATTTTTGCCAAGGAAGCACAGATAAGGGGATAAATAAGGTATTAAATTTCATAACATATATATATATATATATATATATATATATATATATATATTCCATTGTTGAATATGTTGTCTTCTATAATGTTTTGCTGTCATCATTTTTTTTCTTAAAAAAAAAAAAGTAAAGTAACATGAAATATGCAAAATTTATTTTTAATAAATATAACACTAAAGTAATTTAACAGGTTTCTACTTTTAAATATGGTATTTTCCCTTATTCTATAACTAGTTTTATTCTTGTCAATGTAGGATAAGTTAACAAAGAATGTAATGATACAGATAAATTACAAAGAAATTCTTTCTTTAAAAGAAATATAAAAAAATTAAGTAGAGTCTAGCCTCTATTTCTCTTTTAGAAGTACTCAACCCTCTTGCAAAAGTATACATAACTAAATTAAATAAAAATAGAGATTAGACAATTTGGAACGAGAAAAAAGAAAGAAAGTGAGACGAAGAGAAAGAGGTCTTGAAAAATAATATTTGTAAAAGATAAAAAATGATTTGGGTAAAAAGAAAATCATTAAAAATCTGATTGGAGTCGATGAAGTTAGAACATTAATATAAAGAAACAATAATGCACGTAATGAGAGTTGGGAATTTGCACGAGATATGTTTGCATTGGGGAATTAAAGTAAATCAAATTTCATTTCAAAATTGAAAAGCAAGAAACATATATAGGAGGACTATATTTTATACAATAGTAAAATTCTCAGTAATTTCGAGAACTCTCTTATTAACTAATACTATCTATGAGATAGAAGTACCATTGGCTGAGGATAAAGTACCTACTACTTTTGAAATGAAGAGGAAGATAGAAAATTGTCATACGCCAATTCTGGAAGAGGAATTGGCTAAAAGAGAAGAAAGAACGTGCGTGACAAACTCTTTCGCTCAACTAGAATATCTTTACTTGGAGGAGCTACCAAATCTCGTGAAGTTTTGCTTTTCTAGAACTTATGAAATCAAGGCCAAACAGGAGGACATGGTGGGTAACAAAATTATTTGCCACTAGTATTTGATGTTCTTTTATCAAACAGGTAGATGATTATTAATAGGAAGACAAGGTGACAGAGAAAAAATATTTTCAAAATATTAATAATTCGCTTATACTACTATGTATAATTTTACAACACTATATTTCTGATCAATTTTATTTTATTTCAAATGAAAACATGTGGAATACGCATTGAGATTTATTGTTTTGAACACAGTAATTACAGAAACTCAAAAATTATTCATTTATTGCTTTACATGATGATGAATGAGGAATATAACATAAGAAATGTAAATGATGAAATACTGCAATTAATTAGAAAATGATTTTCTTAATTTTGTAGGGTGCATGTGAGGCAGATCCGAGAAGGATAAAGAGTGATATACTTATGGATGGGTTCTTGTTCCCAAATTTAACATCTATATCCATAATAGCCTGCAACAAAATCAACATCTTGTTCTCTCATTCATCCATGAGAAGTCTTGAGCGTCTTGAGAAGCTAGAAGTATGGTATTGCGAGAACATGGAAGAAATAGTATCTCAAGAAGAAATAGGAACAAGTGAAAATAAGATCATGCTCCCTAGATTGCAACATTTACTTCTTCGAGGCCTAACCAACCTTAAGGCCTTCTGTCAAGGATCCTATAATTTCTCTTTTCCATCACTGCAAAAAGTGGAAATTGATGATTGTCCCAATATGGAAGTGTTTTCAGGTGGAACTTCTGATACACCTAAGCTCGAGGATGTCTCCATCAAGATCAAACCATATAGCAGTAATTATATGCAAAAGAAAGACTTGAATGCCACTATCCAAGGATTTAAAGAATTTGTATGGCTCATCTTATATTATAAATCCTAAATTACGCATAAATTATTACTGTTATAAAAGTATGGTAATAATTTCGTAAGACATGTTCATGGTTGT
Source organism: Gastrolobium villosum (assembly GCA_032173675.1). Taxonomy (NCBI): domain Eukaryota; kingdom Viridiplantae; phylum Streptophyta; class Magnoliopsida; order Fabales; family Fabaceae; genus Gastrolobium; species Gastrolobium villosum. The sequence continues at coordinate 30,125 of JAVKPL010007998.1, read as the reverse complement.
TTTGCAGGTGGCATTACAAGGATCTGATATACTAAGGTGGAGCCAGCTCAATGACGATGACATATTTGGATACTTCATCAAAAACGCAGAAATTAAAATCAAAAAATATCATAAACTGATGATGCTTGTTCCATACAATGAGATACAGATGCTTCAACTTCAACGTGTGAGGAAACTCACCATACAAGAATGTGATTCATTAGTCAAGGTGTTTGAATTGGAAGGAAGAGTGGGTACAAAAAAAGGGGATGCCACTGCACATTATGAGTTGGAAGAGATGATACTGGAAAATTTACCAGAACTAAGGCACATATGGAAACCCAAAATTACAGGGCTTGTAAGCTTCCAGAAGCTAATATCAATCATTATTGGAAACTGCCATAGCTTGAATAGCTTGCTCTCTCATTCCATGGCCATGAACCTTTTGCAGCTTCAAAATCTGCAGGTTCATCAATGCAACATGGTGGAGGAGATAGTTACAAAGGAAGAGGAGAATATCGAAGGAAGCAGTAAAGTCAAGATTTTATTTCCCAAATTGAAGTCCTTGTTTCTTATGGATTTGCCAAAGCTGCAATGTGTTTGTTCTGGAGATTATGACTATGATATCCCATTGTGCGATGTTGGAGCTGATAGAGAAATGAATAATAAGATTCAGATTTCATTTCCACAATTAGAGAGATTCTATCTTGTGAAAGTGCCAAAGCTCAAGTGTTTTAGTTCCGGAGCATACGACTATGACATTATGGGTTGCAATGGAGAAATAATTGAAGAGTGTCCTAACATGGCAACCTTTCCCCATGCAATTGTAACTCTAAGAACACCCAACCTTCATCATATAGGGATAGGTGATGAGAGAATCCGCACACTAGGAGACCTTAATTTGACAATATATTATATGCAAAATTCAGAGAAATACAAGGTACACATATGAATTAGTTTTCTAACTCTTGGGTATATGTTAGTACTCAATTAATTAATTTTGAATTTAAAGTAGATGTTGTGCATGTGCAGGTGGAGTTGCAAAAATTAGAAACATTTAATGGTATTGAGCGAGATGAAGAGCTTGTTGGCTACATCATAAGAGAGACAAAACTTGTCCTTGAAAACTGCCACAAGCTATTAAATTGCATCCCATCCAATATGAGCCACTTATTCTCACATTTGGAGAAACTCATTGTACGACAATGTGGCAACTTGGAAGAGATATTTGAATCAAATGATTACAAAGGGGATATTATGTCGTCCATAGAGTTGGATTCTCTGCCCAAACTGAAGCACATTTGGAAAAATCATGGTCATGTTTTAGGCTTTCAGAATTTGAGATATCTAACCATCAGACAGTGCCATGATTTGAAATATGTGTTTCCGAATATCTTTGTAGCCATAAGCATTCATAACCTGTGGGAGCTTGTAGTGTATGATTGCAATAAGATGGAGGAGATCATCCAGAGTAATTCGAGTTCTAATTCTATACAACCAAAAGAGGCTAAGATCATATGGCCAAGGTTGTATTCTATTACACTAGAGAAGCTACCCAACCTTAATTGTTTCTCTCCAAGCTCTTGTTCTTGCTACATTGAGTTGCCTGGTTGTACCAGAATAATCATCAAAGAATGCCCAAAGATGGAGACCTTTTGTTACGGTGGAACCCTGTATACACCATATATCTGGCTTAATGTGGAAAATACCGAATTTGGCCGAGATGAAGAGGTGAATGAGGTGATACGGCATCGTAAATGGTTATAAAGGAGGCCATTGTGAGGTATGATTTCTGAACGAATAATGATTTATTTTGAATTTGAGCATTTCACATTTCACATTTACACAAATCTCTCTCCGCCATCTATGTATCCTTCCTCATTCATTCATTTTTTTTTCTCTTCCCACTATTTACATTTGCTTAGATAAATCATTTCATGAAGAACCCGTCATGCCCATTTGGAATGCTGATGACTGTCATATTTTGATTTATGGGTAATCTGATGACTATTTGGGTATTCATGTACATTTCAAGATTTCGTGGATTCAGTTGAAAATACAATGCTTGATTGATATCCTTTGTTTTTTTTTTTAATTGGAGAACTCAGAAAGATAATTGGTCTAGTGTAGGTAAGTTCTTAGTTCTTAGTTCCGAAGCACAAATTAGATGATGTTATGTGTGTTGTCTTGTGGTCTCTTATTGTATATAGTGATGTGGTGTTGTATGGAGAGCACAATATCTTGTAAATTATGAGGGATAGAACACATTCTATGTAGAAGTTAACCCCCTTATATGTATTATGTCAAATATTCTGATGTACTTAGTAGGGGTTGTACTTTAGGCTCAACATACTCCTTTCCTTGTTTTGAAACTTGAAACTCTATTCAAGATATTGTAATGTGTGATGTAAACTCTAGAAAGTTTCCATATGTTCATGTCCAGACTATATATATACATATTTATTGAGATATTTCAAGTAAGTAACGCAATATTATTAGAATAGGTAAATTTATAATCCATCAATCTTACGTCCTTAGGCTCATAAGATAATATATCCTTTAAAATTTACACTCTTTAGTGTAAGGGAAGAATTGGGAGCTATATAGAACCATACTTTTATATTTATAGATCTAATAGAAATTGTATGCCCTTCCAGTAGTTTAGGCAGACAACTTCGAAAAATTGTATCTCACAATATTCTTATCCAAAAATCATGAATAGTGTATTTACGAAAAAAATCTATATATCTTATTTATCATATTAAAATATGAGAATTTATTTAAGATCCAATTATTTCCAATATCGCGAGAAATCACCACTGTTAGATTCCATAAAAGTGGTTACACTGTCAACTGTGAAAATTCATTTGGTTGATTTGGGTGGGGACGAGTACAGAGGAGACAACTTTGCAACTTTTAGCAGTGTCAGATGGGGATTTCTTCTAATCAAACCATGCAGTTATGGGTGGAATTGGGGAAGATACATGTTTATCTTGATCGATTGTGATGCTTCACACAATTCGATCAAAATCATGGTAGTAAAGGAGCTTAATATGTTGGTCGAATCAAAATGATAGGTGAAGGTCACAAATAGAGATTGATTGACCAATCATGGAGTTTATTGCAAGGTAAAAATTATCTTTCAAGGAACACTCGTAGAGCATGGCTTTTTCCTTTGATCTAGGTGGGGCAGATATCATTTTGGGGCTAGATTGGCTGCAAGGGTTGGAAAATATTAAGGACAATTTCATGGAGGACTTTTGAGTTTAAAAAGTTGCAAACAAAGTGAAGATTATCAGTGTTATTAAACTCGGACCGGGTATTGACCTGGTCGGAGTACTGGGTCATTGGTCAGAACGGAAGGTAACTTGTCGGACCGGTTGACCCGGATATATATATATATATATATATATATATTGTGTCTTTGAACATATTAGGAAAAAGAAAATTCAAGAGTATGAAGCAGAAGCCTTACCACGATTAGCAAAGTTTGTGAAGAGAGAAAGGAAAAAAAAAAAATCTTAAATACATAAAACAGATTGTATATATATAAACTACAAAAAAAGAGAAACACATTGCACAAATATAAACTAAGAAAAAACAGAACACACATCACAATGATCGATTCAAATGCTAAGCACAGAAAATTGTAAACCGTTAAAGGGAAGGAGGGAGACAACCTGGAACGGCGGACGACGATGATGACAGCGATCTGTGGACTCGATCTAGGGATTACCATTGTTGGTTGTACCATGTCCCATGGGGGGATGGTTTATATGTTGATAAATGCTGTTGAGCTATTATATGCGAGTGAGTGCCTTTATGATATGCATGTGGTGTTCCACCTATACGGTAAGCCTGAGTATATGGTACATACAAGATGGTGAGGCTATGGGTGATGTGAAAGCGGTGTTCCTTGTACTAACTGTAGGTAATAGACGTATTCCTGCATTTCTCTGGCCAGTAGAATAGTGATAACACACATGGCATGAATATATGTTGCACTGCATAGTTTTGGAACTGATATTGCTAAACTGCTTTTGGAACTTATATTGCACATGTAAGTGAGCTTGGGGTGGAAGATCCTTGAGGACCCCTTGTCTTACTGAGATTTCTTGTTTAGAGATCTCACCCCACGTTTAGGGACGCTTATTGCTGGTTCAGATAACCCAGGGGTTGAGACCTCTAGTGGCAGGAGGCCAGAGCTTAGTTGATATCTGTTTATGCTTCTTATGTTGATTTGTTGATATGTTTGGATGCTGGATCCTGTTTACTGTTTTAAGCTTTTAGCTTCATTATTATGTTGTTGTCTATTGAGACTTGTTGGGCTTTGTTGCTTTATTTAGTGAGCATGGGGATTGTTCATGCCGCATTGACTTGACTTTATGTTTTTAGATTCGAATTGTAATAATGTATCAGGATATTGTCTGGGCTATGTGTTGTAGTCCTGTGACTTAGATACTCACTTTATAATTATATATTGAGGTATTTCAGTTAGCTGTCTTTGCAATTTACATACAGGCGATGTTTTTATGAAAATTGATTGGCTAAGGTTGATGATGTCATAATTAAAAAGAAAAAGATATTCCGCATTTTTAAATTAAGCGTGGCTTAATACGATGACATGTTAACAAACCGGGTATACACGGGGTGTTACATTTTATGGTATCAGAACACTTTCTAGGGAAAAGCCTGTATGTGTTGCAATAACTTAGGATGCTTTTTTGTGTGTCTATCGTGTGTTCTCTCTATTTGGTTCTATTATGATAATGCATATGTGACCACATTGTGTGGGCCTGATCAACCCATTCTTTGTGTAACTTGAGCAGAGTCAAGGTACAGCCAAGGAGGAACCAATGTAATAACAAGGGTCAACCGGATCCTGTCATGGCTGCATTGGCTGAAATGCAGGCGGGCCGACTAGCCGACGAGGAGGCCACGAGATTGGCAAACCAGGCTATGCTGGACGCCGTCAGAGAGGTGAATAGGAAAGCCACGGAGGATATCCTGGAGGAGAATCGCATGGCGAACATGACGTTGATGAGAGTCATGTTAGAGGAGTTGAGGGCTGGTCCTGCTTCTGGCCAGTTTCCTCTGCCACCGCCTCCTCCTCCACCCAGTCTTCATGACGACACCCAGAGTCAGATGGGTGAGGGTAGTCACCTTACGGGGGCCTTGCAGACTGTCCCTGTACTTGTTGAGGATCAAGACGAGATCAACCGCCGGATGAATGCTTTCAGTGTGGCAAGGAAGGCCACTACTCCAGAGATTGTCCGTCGTCGACAGTGAGAGCTGCTGCAGTGCAGACAGTTCCTTTGCAGATGGTTCCCCATCCACCTTCAGCGGCACCGGTAGTGCCACCTGCTACTGGACGTGTGTACACCTTAGATCGGCAGCAGTCGGACAGAGCTCCGAACTTTGTCAGAGGTACTGTTACCATTGGTGGATCGTGTGTTGATGTCTTGTTTGACTCAGGGGCTACGCATTCTTTCATTGCTTCCCCGATTGCTTTGGGGCTTGAGTTGCCCATGTCTGTGCTTTCTCCACCATTGCGAGTGACCACCGCCACTGGAGAAAGGTGTGATTTTACCACTGCTCATCGTGATGTGGCGTTTCAGTGGGATGACCGTGATTTCTCGGTGGATATTATAGGATTGCCAATGGCCAACTTGGAGATTATTCTGGGCATGGGTTGGTTGTCCAGGAATTGTGTGATGATTGACTGTTGTGACAAGCGAGTGGTGATGTCTCAGTGTGACTCCACAGCCAGTTCCTCGCCTTACATTTCGTTGTTGTAAGCTAGGAGAGCCTTGAGAGCAGGGGCATATGGTTATGTCATGTTGGGAGGTTTGGTGAGTGGGACACAGGAGGATATCACTGGCATTCCTGTGGTGAGGGATTTCCTCGAGGTGTTTCCTGAGTTTCCGCCACAGAGGGAGATAGAGTTCTCCATAGACCTGTTTCCTGGTGTGGGGCCTATTTCATTAGCTCCATACCGGATGTCGCCACCGGAGTTGGCGGAGCTGAAGAAGCACATTGAGGATCTTTCGGCAAAAGATTTCATTCGACCGAGTGTGTCTCCGTGGGGAGCACCAGTCATCTTTGTGAAGAAGAAGGACGAGACAATGTGATTGTGCACAGACTACAGGCAGCTAAACAAGGTGACAATCAAGAACAAGTATCCCCTTCCGCATATTGATGATTTGCTGGATCAGCTTAGGGGTGCTTGCGTGAATTCGAAGATTGATCTCCGGTCCGGATACCATCAGATTCGGGTGAAGCCGGAGGATGTCCCCAAGACCGCATTTCGTTCGAGATACGGTCACTTTGAGTATTTGGTGATTCCATTTGGACTCACCAATGCACCTGCAGTGTTCATGGATTACATGAACCGGATTTTCCAGCCATACCTGGATAAATTTGTGGTCGTCTTTGTTGGGTGGTTTTCTAATGGTGGAAAAATATAAGTTCTAATGGGGGACATTCCTCTGTTCTAGATAGAACACAGATTCGCTCCCTTACTTCCAACCCAAGTGCACGCATCAAGTAATAATGGGTGTATTAAGGCCCAGATTATCGTTCCCACAAGGATAGAACTCTAAATATTATTTTATACTGTTTTATAAAGAATGAAAATGAGAAGAAAAGTTAGTGAATGAACTGTCTGGTCAGACATTCCTTACTTCCTTGACAATAGTGTTTTTGCCATGACACTACCTTCCCCCAATGGCTAAGCCAGCTGAAATCCCTTCCTTATGGAAGATCCTTTCTCAGTATGTGTTCAATTTCCATTGATACACAATGAATATAGCTTACTTAACCAATGAAATACAAAAAGCTACAGTCAAGAGTTTCGAAAATAATTCTTTAAGAGTTTTGCAGCTTATCCGTTCCACATATAGTTTAGTTCATGGCTGATATTTTAAACAAAACTATTCCAAACTAAGATCCCATAGACCCGAGATTCAGCTTAGAGATAACGAATGGAACTAAGAGAAGAAACACTTACATTAAATTGAAAATACAGTTTACAATGAAGAATAAAAATGGAGAAGATGGTTTGATGCTCGTGAGGAGTCTTAGGGGATGATACAGAAAAGAGAAGAGAGGTTGTCACTTAACTACAGTTATAACTTATATAAAACTAAACTACTAACTACTACTAGGTGATCTCTTCTTTTAGGACTTCAATCCTTCCAAAATTCGATGATGTTTTTGTGTTTGGGATGTCCTTTTTATAGGTAGAAGAGGAGTGACAGACTTGTAAATCCTTGGGAGCTGGTTCTTAAGTGAAGGGACGGGACGGTGGCAACAGTATGTAGAAGCTGTACAAATTGCTTGATGGGACAGTATTTGTTGATGATTAGCCATTTTCTGCAGTCCCCCCATGCTGTGCTTTCTTCCTGGCCAATGAGAACTCTTGATTCCCTGCTCTTCACGTTTCCTGGTGCTTAAGTGGTGCACCGCCTCTGCTTTTTGAAGACTTTGTATCCACGTTTCCTGCAAAATGAACAGAGGCATTAAATGAGTGGAGCAGGTGCATTAAATGCTTCTCAATTTGTTCCCCTTTTAATATATTTTCCAAAGGTTACGTCATCATTCGTTCCCCCACTGTGTTTTTGTCACAAAAGTGTAAAACATTTTGAATCCGGAGGACCTGCACCTCATTTTGAACCAAATTCGTTTCTCTTTCCAACTTGATTTTGCATCGCGCGATTGTTGGTGTTCAATCTGAGATACGTAATTGCGTTCTTAGGAAAGAAATTAACCATTAGATTTAATGGTTAGGTTGATTAACCCAATGAACTCAAGTTGAACAGGTTGATACTCCGCGATTACGGGAATAAACGCACCGTATTCGACGAAACGCTAGGCGATCGTCTAGAGAGGAGTTTCTAAGTGAATGCAGGGATTCCAATTCGATTAGGGTCAACCATGATTTGGTAATTATTTTGTCCAATGATGGATATGCTTGGAATCCTAATTCTTCGGTTGGTTGCTTTTAATTTGATTATTCTCCTTTTTTATTTTATTTTTCATTTCCGTTTAAATTGATAATCATATCAAAATCCCCCATTTTAGTTTCTGTTTCTCCTTATTTTCTCTTTTTATTTAGTTCCCATTTTTATTTGGTTTTCGTTTTTATTTGATTCCTGTTTTCATTTAGTTCTTGTTTTATTTAGTTTTCATTTTCATTTGGTTTCCATTTTATTTTTATTTTTATAATTGAGCTATTAAGTTTCTTGCAAACTCCTTGAGAGATGACTCAATTGATGCTTTACTACAAAATTTTAATAAACCTGATTTAATTAATTTGCGCGAATTTGACAGCTCGTGTCATACAACAAGACATATCATCAACTAAACTTAGCCAAAATGTAGCATGAACAAATATGACAAGATGTATATCCCTAATGCAATATACAATCTTCATGCTCTAAGTCTAGCCTATGCAAAATTGGCCTCAAAATACAAAAAGCTCTCCAACTCCAAAAGCTCATCCTGTGGGCCTCCTGCCCATGGCTCCTTCCCCGCTTCGAGTGCCTGAAATAATGCCCCAAACGCGGTGTGAGATATACGAATATGTCTCCGTAACCCAGAGATTCTGGAAATCACTTCGCTCAATGGCTCACTCAGATGTAAATGTGCAACAATGAATCATAACAACCTAAAAGAGATATAGCACGGGATTTAGAAAAGTAGGGATGCTTAGGGAGAAAATATATGATGAAACTGGATGGTCATAGTTAAAACCACACAACATCTTGCCTATTGACCTTGACATATAGCCTATGGGCTTTCATCCAAGAATGTGTTCCCAGAACATCATCTAAGGCACCCTCCATCCAATACACCCGAGACATTCCTAGTGTGCTCCTCAACGGATAACAGCTCTATGGCCCCAGGCCAACTGGAACTCCCTCACGGAGACCTATCCAGTGAAAGTCTGTAACGCCATAAGGCAATCTATCTACTGGCCAGAGATATGGTACATCTTATGTACCTGTAAGAACCCGCACCGCTAATTAAGGTAATTAGTAAGTTAATTATGATAATTAGGAAATAATTCCATAATTGACCCTAATAATTATTATGAGGCTTTAATAATCATAATTAGTGGGTAAGAATGCTGAAAGTCGCTTTTCGGAAGAAAAGCGCAGATACCGGTTCTGCTACTCGGTATAAATGCGTACCGGAAAAGTATCCCGGAAAATTATAACGAATGCATGATAATTACTAGAATATTATGTAGGACTTGTAAAACAAGTTTCAAGTCAAAATGACGTAATCTGATGCCAGAACTGATACTGGCTATGGAAAAGCGCGTACCGGAAAGGTGCTCCGAAAAATAAAATAAAAATATGAAAAATCTTAGAAAAATGTCTAGGTCTAGAATCCGAAGTTTGAGATCAAGATCTTTTACTTTGCTATTAAGGCTAATACTGCGCGATTAGTGGCTTGTGCCTATAAATAGACCCTTTATGGCACAAAACCCTAGGTCTAAATTCTTCCCTACGTGAGTCTTTGGTGGCTGAAGGGAGTGTTCACTGTTTCATTGCTCTCCTTCACCATTTCATGAGCCTTGGACCAATTCTTCATTGATTCTTCCTCTCTTCTTCTTACAAACACATAGTAGGGTGGGTTGTGGGAGTGTGGGGCTGCATTCTTGCACTCTCAGCCATTGTGGAGTGTGTTGTGAGGTCTGTTTTGAAGTGTTGAGTTGTGTGAGGGGGAGTTGTGAGTGTTTCCTTGGTAGTGGAAGCTCCAAGAAGCAACCTTTGGGTAGAAAGACCAAGTCTTGTGCACCATTTTCGTGCACCCTTGTTTGGCCTGAGTTGAGGAACCTGGGAGAGCTCCAAGAGCACACCTTGCCTCTGTTTTGAGCTTTGGTAAGTTATCTCACCATGATCATGAGTTTATGATGCTTAAAGTTGATGTCTTGACCATGTTTAATGAGTAAACAAGAGGGTATAATGTATATGAACCTAAAATGGATTAAAGATGCATGCTTTAACGTGTACATGTGTTAAAAGTGGGATCTTTGGGATGGATATTCACGAAATGCAGAAACTGCATTCTGTCGTGAGATATCCGGATATTTGTCGAACAGATATCCGGATATAAGTATCCGGATATGGTATCCGGATATTGATATCCGGATATGGGATCTGGGTATCCGGATATGGCATATCAGGATATGTCCAGTGCGATATCCGGATATGGCATATCCGGATATTCCCCTTCTGATATCCGGATATCCTGGGTTCTGCGCAGACAGTAGCTGTACTGTATGAACAGTAAGCTATTGGGTGTGTGTAGACCCAAGTTTAAGGAAGTTGAACTTCTGTAATTAATGAACTAAGTCAGAATCATATGATTAAGGGCTTATGGCTTTGTTGGAAGCCTTAAGACGTAAAACGTAAAGGAAAGGCGTAGTCTTTAAGTTGTATGCTTGCGATGCATAAATATTGATGTGTTATTGGTCCATATCAGATTGTGATACTGCTGTTTGTGGACTTGTGAGTGGTTGGATTCTTGGCTTGGATAGCTAGCTTGCAAGGTAAGCTTTCGTGTCCTCGGTTTAGCCATTTTGATGTTCCACCATGTCCCATGGGGATGGGTTTATGCATGCTGTGTTACATGCTTTATTATTTTGGAAATGCTGTTGAGCTATTTATATGCAATGAGCTTTTATGAGATGCATGTGGTGTCCACCTAGACGGCAATCCTCAGTATGTAGTACATACAAGATGGAGAAGCTGTGGGTGAGGTGCAGGTAGTATCCATGTACTCATGTAGGCATAGACGTATTCCTACATTTCTCTGGCCAGTAGATTTGAAAGCACACATGGCATGATTAATTGCTGCATCGCATGATTTTGGAACTTATTTTGTAATACTGTTTTTGAACTTATATTACACATGTAAGTGAGCTTGGGGTGGAGACTCCTTGAGGACCCCTTGTCTTACTGAGATTTCTTGTTAGAGATCTCACCCCACGTTTGGGGACGCTTATTTCAGGATCAGGTAATGTTGAGGGCTCAGGTGGCAGGAGGCCAGAGCTGAGCTGATATTCTGTTGTGCTGTCTTGTTGGATTGACTGCTGTTATGTTTTCCGCTTAATTTATATTATTATGTTGAGACTGTTGATTGGGCATTGTTGCCTTATTTGGTGAGCATGGGGTTTGTCCATGCCACATGATTGTGTTACTGTCTTTTATTTAATGTTGTAATTAAAGTATCAGGATTTTGACCCAGGCTATGTGTTGTAGTCCTGTGGCTTTAGATAGTCACCTATATTTATATATGAGGTATTCTAGTTAGATGTCTTGCAATTTACATACAGGCAGCATTTTTATGAAAATGATTAAGTAATCAAGTTGGTTAAGTTAATGACGTCATAATTGAATTAAAGAAAAAGTTATTCCGCATTTTAATTAAGCGTGGCTTAATACGATAGTGTGTTAACAATCCGGGTTAACACGGGCTGTTACATTTTATGGTATCAGAGCACTTTCTAGGGAAAAGCCTGTATGTATTGCAATAACTTAGGATGTGTCGTTGCGTGTCTACCTTGCGTTCTCTCTGACTGGTGTGTGTTATGATAATGCATATGTGACCACATGGCGTGGGCCTGATCAACTCATTCTTTGTGTAACTTGTGCAGAGTCATGGTGCCACCAAGGAGGAACACGAGTACGAGCGAGGATCAGACGGATCCTGTCCTGGCTGCATTAGCTGAGATGCAGGCGGCCCGACTAGCCGACCAGGAAGCCACGAGGCTGGCGAACCGGGCGATGCTGGACGCTATTCGAGATGCGAACCGGCAAGCCACGACAGAGGTTCTGGAGGAGAACCGGATGGCCAACATGACTATGATGAGGGTCATGTTGGAGGAGTTGAGGGTTGGTCCTGCTGCTGGCCAGAGTCCTCCACCACCTCCACCGCCGCCACCGCCTCCACCTCCGCCTAGTCAACAGGAGGACACCCAGAGCCAGATGGGTGAGGGTAGTCACTTGACGGGGGCTATGCAGACTATCCCCGTACTTGCTGAGGATCGTGACGAGATCGATCGCCGGCTGAATGCTTTCCGCAAGCATAAGCCACCTACCTTCGACGGATCGTATAATCCCATTGCTGCTGCTAGATGGCTTCAGGCGTTGGACAAGATTTTCCGGATCATGCAGTGCACGGATCCGCAGAAGCTGTTGTTCGCCACTTACATGCTGGAGGGCGAGGCCCATGAGTGGTGGACCAACCTTTCTCAGGTCTACGAGATGCAGGGCCATGTGATGACGTGGCCATTCTTCGAGGAGAGCTTTCTGGGTCAGTACTTCCCTTATGACTCACAGGAGAGGAAGCAGGGGGAGTTTGACCGGTTGGTACAGGGCTCGTTGTCTGTTGACGAGTACCTGGCCAAGTTTAATGAGCTGGTCAAGTTCTCTCATTTCCGCATGGCAAGACCGACTCCCGTTTTTCTTGCGGCCAAGTTCCGGAGGGGACTTAATGAGGACATTGCTGGACATCTTGCTGGTTCTGCTTCGAGAGACTTCAGAGCTTTAGTACAGCAGTGCCGCGATATTGAGGACTATTGCCGTGCGAGTCAGGCCAAGAGGGCCAAGATTGAGGTGCCACAGGGTACCAGCGGTTCTACTCCCTGGAAGAACAAGAATTTTGCTAACAAAGGCAAGGGCAAACCGTTGGCGGCTAAGCAAGCGCCAAATCAGTTCAGAAAGACTGCTACACAGGGGAACGCCGCTAGACCTCCTGCTCCCAGATGCTCTGGATGCGGGAAGTCACATTTTGGGCCGTGTTCTACCGGGCAGCTGATATGCTTCCAGTGTGGCAAGGAGGGCCACTACTCCAGAGATTGCCCGACGGTGAGAGTTGCTGCAGTGCAGGCTGTGCCATTGCAGATGGTTCCTACCGGGGCACCAGCCGTGCCACCTACGACGGGGCGTGTGTATACGTTGGATCGTCAGCAGTCGGACAGAGCTCCGAACCTGGTCAGAGGTACTGTTACCATTGGCGGTTCAGCTATTGATGTGTTGTTTGATTCCGGGGCAACGCACTCTTTTGTTGCTACCCTTATTGCTGTGGGGCTTGAGTTGCCCAATGATGTGCTTTCTCCACCGATGCGGGTGACCACCGCCACCGGAGAAAAATGTTTGACCTCCACTGTTCATCGCGATGTAGCGTTTCAGTGGGATGGCCGTGATTTCTCGGTAGATCTGATAGGATTGCCGATGGCCAACCTTGAGATTATTCTGGGCATGGATTGGTTGTCCAGAAATTGTGCAATGATTGATTGCTGTGCCAAGAAAGTGGTGATGTCTCCGGGTGGGTCCACAGCCAGTTCCTCACCGTTCATTTCAGTCCTGCAGGCGAGGAGGGCCTTGAGAGCAGGGGCATTTGGCTACGTCATGTTGGGAGGTTTGGTGAGTGGGACACAGGAGGATCTCACTGGCATTCCTGTGGTGAGGGAATTCCTCGAGGTGTTCCCTGAGGAGATTCCTGAGTTTCCATCGCAGAGGGAGATAGAGTTCTCCATAGATTTATTGCCTGGTGTGGGGCCTATCTCGTTGGCTCCATACCGGATGTCGCCACCAGAGTTGGCGGAGCTGAAGAAGCACATTGAGGAGCTTTCAGCGAAAGACTTTATTCGGCCGAGTGTGTCTCCCTGGGGAGCACCGGTCATTTTTGTGAAAAAGAAAGATGGGACCATGCGGTTGTGCACCGACTACAGACAATTGAACAAGGTGACAATCAAGAACAAGTACCCTCTTCCACGCATTGATGATTTGCTGGATCAGCTCAGGGGTGCTTGTGTGTATTCCAAGATTGATCTCCGGTCCGGTTATCATCAGATACGGGTAAAGCCGGAGGATGTCCCAAAGACAGCGTTTCGCTCAAGGTACGGGCACTATGAGTACTTGGTGATTCCGTTTGGACTCACCAATGCACCCGCAGTGTTCATGGACTACATGAACAGGATCTTCCAGCCGTACCTGGATCAGTTTGTGATCGTCTTCATTGACGACATCTTGATTTACTCCAAGACGGAGGAGGAGCATACTGAGCACTTGAAGATTGTGATGCAAGTGCTAAAAGAGAAAAAGCTCTATGCAAAGCCGTCGAAATGCGAGTTTTGGCTCAAGGCGGTGAAATTTCTGGGTCATGTGATTTCTGCTAATGGAGTTGCAGTTGATCCTAACAAGATTGAGGCCGTGGTGGACTGGGAGAGGCCTAAGACGGTTACGGAAGTGAGAAGCTTCCTGGGTTTGGCAGGCTACTATAGGAGGTTCATAGAAGGATTCTCCAAGATGGTGCTACCAATGACTCGCCTTACCCGAAAGGAGACTCCATTCGTGTGGACACATGAGTGTGAGGAGTGTTTCCAGGAGTTGAAGGAGAGACTGACTACTGCTCCAGTGTTAGTTCTTCCTGATCCCGCGGAACAGTTCGAGTTATACTGCGATGCCTCTGGAAAGGGGTTAGGATGTGTACTGATGCAGAAAGGTAAAGCGGTTGCTTACGCTTCAAGACAGTTGAAACCTCATGAGGAGAATTACCCGACTCATGATTTGGAGCTAGCTGCGATCGTGTTTGCTTTCAAGATTTGGAGGCATTATCTGTTCGGTATGCAGTTTGTGGTGTTCAGTGACCACAAGAGCTTGAAGTATCTGTTTGACCAGAAAGAGTTGAACATGAGGCAGAGAAGATGGATGGAATTCCTGAAGGATTACGACTTTGAGCTGAAGTACCATCCTGGTAAAGCCAATGTGGTAGCCGATGCTTTAAGCCGGAAATACGGGAGTTTGCCTAGTACGTTACTTTGTAACTTTGATGTGGTTGCGAAGTTTCGGAAGTTGGCAGTGATCACTCCGTGCGAGAGTGCACTTTTCGAGTTGGAGACAGCAAACGTTGTGAACGAGCTGTTGGAAAAGATCAAAGAGGCGCAAGTTCAGAGAGAGTGCCTGGACTATGTGAAGAACCAAGACGGTGTGTCTTGGAATGAGGATGGACTTCTGATGTTTCAGCAGAGGATTGTGGTTCCTCGAGGTCCGTTGACTGATGAGGTTATGGCAGAAGGCCATAAGGGCCAGTTTTCTATCCATCCTGGTGCTACAAAGATGTATCAAGATCTGAAGAAGAGCTTCTGGTGGCCGGGCATGAAGAAGGATGTTGTTGTTTTCGTGTCCAAGTGTTTGATTTGTCAGAAAGTGAAGATAGAGCACCAGAAGCCGTCTGGTAAACTTCAACCTCTTGAGATTCCAGAATGGAAATGGGAGAGCATTTCCATGGACTTCGTTGTGGGTTTGCCTAAGACTCAGGCTGGTTGTGACTCTATCTGGGTCATTGTGGACAGATTAACCAAGTCTGCCCATTTTCTTCCAGTGAAGGTGAGCTTCACTACAGAGCAGTTGACCAAGCTTTATGTCCGCGAGATTGTGAGGCTTCACGGGGTGCCCGAAAGTATCATCAGTGATAGGGACCCGAAGTTCACATCTCGGTTCTGGGAGGCGCTGCAGGAGGCTTTTGGTACGCAGTTGAGATTGAGCACCGCCTATCACCCTCAGACTGACGGACAGACTGAGCGGACCATCCAGACATTGGAGGACATGTTGAGAGCTTGCACGTTGGAGCAGGGTTCTGCATGGGATAGGTACCTTCCGTTGGTTGAATTTTCATACAACAACAGTTTTCATGCTAGTCTGGGCATGGCACACTACGAGGCGCTGTATGGTAGGAGGTGTCGGACTCCTACTTGCTGGTCTGAGGTTGGAGATAAAGAGCTGTTTGGCTTGGACTTTGTCCAAGATACTACCCTACAGATCCAGATGATCAGGGAAAAGTTGAAGCAGGCGCAGAATCGCCAGAAAAGCTACTATGATGTCAAGCATCGTCCACTGGAGTTCAGTGAGGGTGAGCACGTGTTTGTGAAACTTTCACCTGTCACCGGTGTTGGACGGGCACTCGGAGTGAGGAAGTTGAGCCCGCGATTCATTGGGCCCTACCAGATCCTTGGTAGAGTAGGACCAGTTGCCTATCGACTCGCCTTACCTCCGAACCTAGCCAACATCCACGACGTGTTTCACGTGTCTCAGCTTCGAAAGTACATAGCAGACCCTTCGCACGTGGTGCAGCCGGATGATGTGGAGGTTCGGGAGAACCTAAAGACTTCCGTCGGACCACTCAAGATTCTCGATCGAGGCGAGAAACAGCTTAGGAGCAAGATCATTCCGATGGTCAAGGTGCAGTGGACTGGGCGTAGTCCCGAGGAGTGCACGTGGGAGCGAGAGGATGAGCTTCTCCGACAGTATCCCGACTTTCGAGACAGGTATGTTTCTGACTTTGAGGACAAAATCCTTAAAAAGGTGGGGTGAATGTAAGAACCCGCACCGCTAATTAAGGTAATTAGTAAGTTAATTATGATAATTAGGAAATAATTCCATAATTGACCCTAATAATTATTATGAGGCTTTAATAATCACAATTAGTGGGTAAGAATGCTGAAAGTCGCTTTTCGGAAGAAAAGCGCAGATACCGGTTCTGCTACTCGGTATAAATGCGTACCGGAAAAGTATCCCGGAAAATTATAACGAATGCATGATAATTACTAGAATATTATGTAGGACTTGTAAAACAAGTTTCAAGTCAAAATGACGTAATCTGATGCCAGAACTGATACTGGCTATGGAAAAGCGCGTACCGGAAAGGTGCTCCGAAAAATAAAATAAAAATATGACAAATCTTAGAAAAATGTCTAGGTCTAGAATCCGAAGTTTGAGATCAAGATCTTTTACTTTGCTATTAAGGCTAATACTGCGCGATTAGTGGCTTGTGCCTATAAATAGACCCTTTATGGCACAAAACCCTAGGTCTAAATTCTTCCCTACGTGAGTCTTTGGTGGCTGAAGGGAGTGTTCACTGTTTCATTGCTCTCCTTCACCATTTCATGAGCCTTGGACCAATTCTTCATTGATTCTTCCTCTCTTCTTCTTACAAACACATAGTAGGGTGGGTTGTGGGAGTGTGGGGCTGCATTCTTGCACTCTCAGCCATTGTGGAGTGTGTTGTGAGGTCTGTTTTGAAGTGTTGAGTTGTGTGAGGGGGAGTTGTGAGTGTTTCCTTGGTAGTGGAAGCTCCAAGAAGCAACCTTTGGGTAGAAAGACCAAGTTTTGTGCACCATTTTCGTGCACCCTTGTTTGGCCTGAGTTGAGGAACCTGGGAGAGCTCCAAGAGCACACCTTGCCTCTGTTTTGAGCTTTGGTAAGTTATCTCACCATGATCATGAGTTTATGATGCTTAAAGTTGATGTCTTGGCCATGTTTAATGAGTAAACAAGAAGGTATAATGTATATGAACCTAAAATGGATTAAAGATGCATGCTTTAACGTGTACATGTGTTAAAAGTGGGATCTTTGGGATGGATATTCACGAAATGCAGAAACTGCATTCTGTCGTGAGATATCCGGATATTTGTCGAACAGATATCCGGATATAAGTATCCGGATATGGTATCCGGATATTGATATCCGGATATGGGATCTGGGTATCCGGATATGCATATCCGGATATGTCCAGTGCGATATCCGGATATGGCATATCCGGATATTCCCCTTCTGATATCCGGATATCCTGGGTTCTGCGCAGACAGTAGCTGTACTGTATGAACAGTAAGCTATTGGGTGTGTGTAGACCCAAGTTTAAGGAAGTTGAACTTCTGTAATTAATGAACTAAGTCAGAATCATATGATTAAGGGCTTATGGCTTTGTTGGAAGCCTTAAGACGTAAAACGTAAAGGAAAGGCGTAGTCTTTAAGTTGTATGCTTGCGATGCATAAATATTGATGTGTTATTGGTCCATATCAGATTGTGATACTGCTGTTTGTGGACTTGTGAGTGGTTGGACTCTTGGCTTGGATAGCTAGCTAGCTTGCAAGGTAAGCTTTCGTGTCCTCGGTTTAGCCATTTTGATGTTCCACCATGTCCCATGGGGATGGGTTTATGCATGCTGTGTTACATGCTTTATTATTTTGGAAATGCTGTTGAGCTATTTATATGCAATGAGCTTTTATGAGAGGCATGTGGTGTCCACCTAGACGGCAATCCTGAGTATGTAGTACATACAAGATGGAGAAGCTGTGGGTGAGGTGCAGGTAGTATCCATGTACTCATGTAGGCATAGACGTATTCCTACATTTCTCTGGCCAGTAGATTTGAAAGCACACATGGCATGATTAATTGCTGCATCGCATGATTTTGGAACTTATATTGTAATACTGTTTTTGAACTTATATTACACATGTAAGTGAGCTTGGGGTGGAGACTCCTTGAGGACCCCTTGTCTTACTGAGATTTCTTGTTAGAGATCTCACCCCACGTTTGGGGACGCTTATTTCAGGATCAGGTAATGTTGAGGGCTTAGGTGGCAGGAGGCCAGAGCTGAGCTGATATTCTGATGTGCTGTCTTGCTGGATTGACTGCTGTTATGTTTTCCGCTTAATTTATATTATTATGTTGAGACTGTTGATTGGGCATTGTTGCCTTATTTGGTGAGCATGGGGTTTGTCCATGCCACATGATTGTGTTACTGTCTTTTATTTAATGTTGTAATTAAAGTATCAGGATTTTGACCCAGGCTAAGTGTTGTAGTCCTGTGGCTTTAGATACTCACCTATATTTATATATGAGGTATTCCAGTTAGATGTCTTGCAATTTACATACAGGCAGCATTTTTATGAAAATGATTAAGTAATCAAGTTGGTTAAGTTAATGACGTCATAATTGAATTAAAGAAAAAGTTATTCCGCATTTTAATTAAGCGTGGCTTAATACGATAGTGTGTTAACAATCCGGGTTAACACGGCCTGTTACAGTACCCAATATATATACATATGCATGAGCAAGTTATAATCACATCATTGATATACAACCTCCAACCGCTACCCTAATGTACATAGTGGAGCACACACGGGGATTAACCCCAGTACCAAAAGATTATCTTATTGAAGCTCCCAAGGTAGGTAGTTCCAATGCAAGTTACACAATAACTCCCTCCACCCAGAAATGGCTACACAAGGTCATTCTCACGTTCTTTAGATCCACATAAAGACCACTCACTTGGTCATTCAAGCATTCATGCAAATTGACATAAATACTTACCACAATCCTTTTAGTCAAGGACCAAAGACAATCCACCAAGTTCAATCCTCAAGGATCACGTCCGTGGGAGGCAACCTACAACGACCACACATAGGATCATCAATTCAATGGTGCATCAAGTTGAATTACAACACAAATAACTCTCGCACACATTATACCCATTTCGGCCATTAAGACAAAAATACCAATTCATGTTAATTTTATTACAATGTTCCTATGGCTTCCTAAGCCCACCACATCACCAATTCAAGTTCTTAATTCCATTCAATTATAACTCAACACCAATTTCCCTAAAATCCCTCTTCTAGGCTGAAATCATAATCGATACACTTCCAATGATTTTGCTTCCAATTCACATGCATCACACCAAACCACAACCTATTTAAACTTGGTTCAAATCCTCACAACACCAACTATATTAATTTTACAACATCCTTCCCCATTTTCCCTCACTTGGCCGAATTATGCATGTCCATATACCAAGGGGCATTCAATTCAATTTCACACTTCAAACACATCATACAACCTATAATTAACCCATACAACTACTCCACAATCAACTATACAATCACACCACAATCTCCATTCACAAAGTCATGCATATCACCCATAAAATTTGCCAAAGTTATAATATTTTCCCCCAATAATTTTTATGAGCTAAATCATCATAAAACATCATTCTAAGACATATTTATCTAAGACACATTTTCAATTTGAGGTCCCCAACTACATTAATCCACATACACATAGCTCAGGGTTCATGAAATCAATCAACCAAATAATCCAATTAAAAGTATTGAAACTTACCAAGGATTAAGGCCTAAGACTCATCCACACTATACCCAAGCAATGACTTAATCAAACAACACCAAGAACACCCTTTTTCTTCACAAAATCGTGGGCATGGGTCTCACTTTTCTCCCAAACTAGTTAGTTTCAAGGCTTTAGAGTAGCATGGTTGGGTTTGGGTGATTGTTTACTTGAAGTTTGATGTAGGAATTTGTGATTTTTGGTGAGAATTTGAGTGAGGAAAATCAAAGGAGAAATTTTGCACACTAATGGGGGGGGTTGCAAGGTGAGGAGGGAAGGAAGAACATGAATAGTGATCATTGCTTAGTTTCATGTTATAACTTAAGTGGGGTGGGTCCCACTACCACCTCGTGCAATTCAAATTAATTTTAATCTTCCGCTTAAACCACTAAACTCCAATTAATTCCTAGACTATTTAGAAACTTCAAATTTTAACATTCACCAATGTCTTTTAATTTTCCTTGAGCAGATAAATCCAGAGTTTTCCGGTTATTCAGTGAAATCATATTTTTAAGCTGTTATGTGCACTGTGAGCACGCTTCCCTAAAAACCCTAAGTTCAATCAAATTTCACCAAAAATTGTAAATCATAGTCCTATATACCTTTTTCAACTTATTTCTAAGCCTAGAACTCAAAATTCATTCGGAACGCTTTTCGGTGCAACAGTACCGTTGTATTTTGACCTCGTAAAAACACTATTCATCAATTTTCCTGAACTTGCCTAACCAGTCAATTTTTCTTTATGAATCCATGTCCAGGGTTAGTCTTTCCATTTGAGACCTTTTACACACATTTTATTTCCGAGGGTTACGTGTTTGACAACTTGCTATTTTACCATTTTTACGTGTTTTGACTTCGAATTTAGGATTTTCACTAGTCCTACTCTTTAATCCATATTTTAATTATAATTAAGTGCTTCAAAACTAAGATGTGTTATACTCAGGATTTCCACTAATCATACCTTTTAATCCTTTTTTAACTATAATTATGTGCTTCAAATCTACGAGATGTTATAGTTAGCAAATAAAGTCTACATTTTTATTTAGTTATGAAGTTATGTATCAGATCATAATTATATTTTGGTTATAATATTTGTAATTTGTAATGGTTACTTAATACCCCATGTTGGTTTAATTTCTTGGTTTTTTATATTTTGGAATAAATTCAATTTTAGCAAGACTTATGTTCCAAGTCTTCTGTATAATATATATATACAATTAGAGTTCAAAAATATATAAGTAACATTCTTCGACTAATAATCGAAGGATGTTATAGTGGCAGTGGCTTGAGGTGGTGGCTGGTTGATGCGGTAGTAGCCAGCGGAAGTGGGTGGTAGTGGCGGCCCAAGTGGTGAATGGTGGCAATTGTGGAAGGCTGATCGAAGACAATGATGGTGATATTTATTGGTTGGGGATGTCGATTGCTGATGCCAATGGTGGTGATTGATAGCTCAAGGTGATGACTTATAGGTAATGGTAGTGCTCTTAGGTGAGAGAGGTGACCGATAGCTGGTCACATTAACAGTGGTAGCTGGCTGGTGGCAAGGGTTGATTTTCATTTTCCTAGCAAAGTTCGTAGGAGAAGTGTATAAAACTATGTTTGGGTTGAGGAAGATGTGGTATTTATTATTTTATCATATCCATTCCATCATTCCTAACCCGAGTTCCTAACATGATAAGTTTAGCATATGATATTAGTTTACCATACAATGAATAAGAGTATATTTTATTCTCAAGCGAACAGTGAAAATATGTGGTTATATTTCTACGTATTTTTGTTTTTTATTTTTTCCATGAGTATCCAAAAAAATACCACTTACTCATGATTCATATTAGGGTTTAATATTTTTTAGGAGATAAAATTATGGGAAAAATATTTATCCTTTTAAATAACACAACTTATATCCTTTCACTCTCACAAAGAAGTGGGACCCACACATTTATTTTTTTGTCAACTCTCTCTCCTTCTTTATTTATCTCTTTCTCTCTCTTAAAATGACATAACTTTACATCCTTTAAAATGATACACACTTCACCCTAAAACTATTATCTCCTTCATGCACCTAAACGTATATGAAATTCATTTTTTTTTTTCTTTCTTCGGTTCACATGGTCCTACATGGCCATGCGTCACACAATTTTAAGTGTGTATAAGGGATAAAATTATCTCTAATAACATGAAAAACTTTAAACCCTTTATATTAATAAAATAACATTTTAGTTACATTTGCTCTCTCTCTCTCTGTCTCTGCTTCCAAGAGCTATTCCCCGTTGGGTTTTGAGGACCGGAAGACTGGGCAGCCTCGTGGTTTCGGGTTTATAACTTATGCAGATCCCTCTGTGGTTGATAAAGTTATTGAGGACACTCATGTTATCAATGGCAAACAAGTAAACACTTGCATTTCAAACTTTTAAGTAGAATGTGTCATGCTTTTATTGAAGAACTTAAAAGAAACTATTGCAGTGAATGCTTTGTTGGAATTGTGTAGGTGGAGATTAAGCGGACGATACCTAGGGGAGCTCTTGGCTCTAACGACTTCAGGACAAAGAAAATTTTTGTTGGTGGGATTCCTTCAACTGTGACTGAAGGTAGGTTGTCTCTGAATTGAACTATTTTTTGTTTGTTGATGGTGAGGTGTTGACAAGAGGGACACATTATGGACACCTTCGCTTTGAAAAATTCAAAATTTGAGAATGGCATGAGCAATGGACATATCTAATAAAAAGAATTATATGCCTACAACAGATGGTATTATATAATCCTTTATGCATTGATAAACAGATGCATAGTGTGTTGAAATTCTCTTAAAGTAAGTATTGCTTAAGAGCTGTTGGAGGTTTTGTTCTGACATTGTACACAGAGGTCCTTTATTGAAGTTTCAGTGCTTGCAAGCTGGATAAATGGATAAAAATTCTATTATTTAAATACCTGATACATTCATGCTTTCTTCACTGAGGAAGTCCTCCAATTTGCATTTCACGCACTTTGTTCATATCTTTTGGGGTGGAAAATTTTGTGTGCATCTGTCTCCAAAAATACACATTCATCAAAATTTCACAATTTGCATGGATGTTAATGGTATGTCATGCGTGCACAGATTGTGTGTAAATTAATTGACTAGGCTTCAATAAAGACATTTTGAAGCTGTTTTCTGAAAAAGCAGTTATTGATTTAGAAAGTAACTTGCTAATCGTAAAATAGCTACAGCAAATAATTCATTTATGGATTTTAATTTTGTGATAGGAATATATACATAATTACATATATACTCATGTAGGTGTATATAAGGTTGGTAGTAGGGTATTATTTATGGGGGATGACTCAACTAATAAAGGGAATATTCTAGAGGTGATGTTGTTGGAGGGAAGCTCCATTTCTGTTAGAAGTGATGAGGTGGCAATGAGAGAGTGTTAGGTGGTTAAAGGGCAGCAAGGTCGTGAGGAGAGGTAGCATGGAATTGGATTGGAACTTGGGAGAGCCTCAGCATCTCTCGAATGTGCTGAACCCTTGTGTAGTTATCACATTGTAGTAGCTTTCTTTTTGTATTTCGTTTCTATCTCATTTCCTTTCTGTAATTGTGTTTCTTCTTCAATATATATTAGAAAATCCAGTTCTTCTGGGCCAAAAAGTATGTTTAGATCCTATATTATTCATTCTGGAAACCAGTTCTTATCAATTGGTATTAGAGCACCCACTATGTTTCGCAGATTGGAATTGGAACCCAGGGTTGGACCCTTGGACTTGGAACCCCGGGCTTGGGCTTCAAAGCGTGGTGGAATGTTAGGATCCATTTGCAAGGTATGGGACTTGGAATTCTACATTGGTTGTATGGGCAACTGTAGAATATTCTAGAGTTTTTACTTGTTACTAGCTACTAGTCTCTTTGGGTAGTGTGATGCCTCTTCGGTTACTGTGTATTTTATTTATTACTTTATCTCCTTAACTACCTTGTAATCTGTATAAAAGGAACCCTTTGGGTGTCAATCAATATATGAAAAAATACATTTCAGTCTTATATTACAACATGGTATCAAGAGCAGGTTATCCTGTGGTGTAAACCTCCATCGTTCTTTATTTTTTTTTTCTCCATTTTTTCACTGTTCTTCTTCTACAATTTAGAAATCATATCTGGACCCCTCCAATCACGAAACCAAGGCCACCACTGAACTCAGAAGCCATTTTCTAGTCGACCCACGTCAGTCCCGTCGCCGGACCGTCAGCCACGCGCCGCCACTGCAGATCTGCCTCACCGGCACGTGTGAGCCACGCGCCACCCTACCGGCGTCCGTTTGTCACGCGACTTTCACAGAACTGCTCGCCTGGCTTCCCTCTTCCTGTTCTGAGGGTTTAAATCACGATTGGAGCACTTTTCTTGCTGGGTCCAGTTGTTTCCTTCGTTATCAAAGTCAATAGGCGTGACCTGTTGCCCTCCCTCTTTTTAGAGCGATGGAAGTTGAAGATAATGAGGTTTTTGAACTCAATACCAAGGTAAGAGAGTTACATCAAGAGGGGATGTCTGTTACTGAATACTTTCTTGCTTTAAAAACTCTGTGGCATGAGTTGGATCTTTATGATGCATCAGATCTTCTAGGTTTAGAAGCTAATGCAAGGTTTAAAAATTACTTAGAGAAAAGACGTCTCTATGATTTTCTTGCTGGCCTTAATCGTGATCTTGATGATGTTCGTGGAAGGATATTGGGGCAGAACCCGTTACCTTCCATTGCAGCTGCTTTTTCTATGGTAGAGGAACTTCGCCGAAAGGTAATGTTGGGAGACAAGAACTCTAAATCCTCCGATGTATCTGCCTTAGTAGCAAAACATACTCCTCGTCCCCCTAATGATGCAAAACGCTCTGACCGATGGTGTTCTCATTGCAATAAGAGTGGTCACACTCGCGAAAAATGTTGGGAAATTCATGGAAAACCACCAAACTGGAAAACAAAGGGGCTGAACAAGAGTCGGACTTATCAAATCTCTTATGATAATAAGGGTGAGGAGTCTCGTGACTCTCCAAATTCCGATGGTGTATTCATCCCTAAAGCTCAGTATGAGCAATTCCAGAAGGTGATGTCTCAATCTGCTGAGGCAACTAGTCATGTTGCTCAACAAGGTATGGCATTCCATGTTGATCGTAGTACTCGTTGATTCTTGATTCAGGAGCCTCTGATCATATGACAGGTAATGCATCATTGTTTTGTTCTTATACCCCTTATTATCACCCGTCACGAATAAGGATTGCTGATGGTAATTTCTCTAATATTGCAGGAAAGGGATCATTTAAGCTCTCTGAACATATTACTCTGAATTCTGTCCTTCATGTCCCTTCTCTTACTTGTAACCTTATCTCTATTAGTAAACTTTCCTCTGAATTGCATTGTGTTGCTAAATTCTCTGCCAAAACCTGTGTCTTTCAGGAACTGGATTCGGGGCTGATGATTGGCAGTGCTAGAGAGGAAGAAGGGCTTTACTATTTTGAAGAAGATTCTCATGAAAAGAAATTTTTTGCAAATCACTCTTTGTGTTTATCAGACGATTGTAATGATGTTTTGATGTGGCATCGTCGTTTAGGACATCCAAATTTCTTTTATCTTCAAAAGCTGTTTCCAAACTTATTCATCAATAAAAAACCAAGTTCCTTTTTTTGTGATGATTGTTGGTTTGCAAAACACTCTCGTGTTTCTTATTCCCTCAGAGATTATCATGTTTCTTCTCCATTTACATTGATCCATAGTGATATTTGGAACTATGGAACTCGTTGGTTTATTACTTTCATTGATGATCATTCTAGAGTACGCTGGGCATATCTTCTAAAGGATAAGTTTGAAGCTGCAGCCACTTTTAAAAACTTTCATGCTATGGTACAAACTCAATTCCAGACCTCTATCCAAATCCTCCGAACTGATAACGGTACTGAATATTTTAATTCTGTTCTTGGGGATTACCTAATCAAGCAAGGTATTATCCATCAAAGTTCTTGTCTTAATACACCTCAACAAAATGGGGCGGCTAAAAGAAAAAATAGATATCTAATTGAAGTTGCTAGAGCCCTCTTGTTTACGATGCATGTCCCTAAATACCTGTGGGGGGAGGCTGTCTTGACTGCCTCATATCTCATCAATCGGATGCCTTCTCGTGTCCTGAATTTTCATTCTCCCATATCTTGCCTTACCCGCTCTTTTCCCTCCTTTCGGGCTTTCTCTTCCCTTCCTCCAAAATTGTTTGGCTGTGTGGCGTTTGTTCATATTCCTCCACATCAAAGGTCCAAACATGATCCTAAGTCTGTTAGATGTGTCAAAAAGGTTACAAATGCTACTCACCTTCTCTTCGAAAGGTCTTTGTTTCTGTTAGAATATTTGTTATATATATTAGATAGTCCCACATCGTATATAATTGTTCAGTATATATTAGATAGTCCCACATCGGGTAAACTTATCTCTTTAGGTTTTATGAGTCTCTATATATAGAGAGCTCTTGTATTGTAATTATTCATTCAATATATATTTTATATATTCTTTACATTTAACTTGGTACCAGAGCTATTCTTTTGTTCTAGGAACCCTAGCTTCCGCCTAGGAGTCATCTTTTCTTTGCCGTGCGTCCTTCCGGCAAGCCATCAAGGACTGTAAGTCCCCTCCAAGCACCTTCTGCACGCGTCCACACCTCCAACGGTCACCAGAACCGCCGCCAGCCACTGTTCAGGCCGCCGGAGCACTTTTCCGGCGAGTTTTCAGTCCGGACACCACGCGATCAACACCCTTTCCTTCCGGCGACCAGTTCTGCGGCGGTCCGGCCATCATCGGAGTTGGCACGCGCCGCCTGTCTCCTCTGCGAGTGGGCTTCACGCACCACCACGCGCCACCTTCTGCGGCGCGTGAGCACTGTTCCGGCGACTTTTTTCGGCCGATCTTGGACAGAGAAGCTCGTCTCCTCCTCCTCTTCCTGGATCTGTGGTTGTTTCTTTGTAGGTCTAACTTTTGGTGCGCACCGCGTCTTGATTGGTGATCAGGTTCGTTTCTATTTATTCAGTTAATATCTTTGTGATTTTGTCCTATGTCAACGAACTCTTCTGTTCATTCAGAGGTCAATTCTCCATCTTCTCCTATGAAAAATTCTCCCAATATCATCTCTACCAATGTGGGGTTCATTACCTCTTCAAAATTGAAGGGATCTGTTAATTACAAAAATTGGGCCACCTCTGTTCGAGTTTGGTTTTTTGGACAAGGATATGGGAACCATCTCACAACTAAGTCTACTGATGTCTCTAAAGAGGACAAATCTGATTGGGAGAAGATTGACAACCAGCTTCTGAGTATCCTCTGGCAATCTATTGATCCAATCGTCTTGGATATCTTTTATTCATTTCAAACTTGCACTGAAGTATGGGAGGAAGCAAAGAACCTCTACACTAATGATGTTCAGCAACTCTATTTCATCATCTCTCAGTTTATGGAATTAAGCAAATCATCTGACATTCAGATGGAGACATATGTTGGCAAGAGTCGATCTTTGATGCAAGCATATTTGGATATGCTGCCTTACCCTACTGATGCTACTGCATATCGAAAACAGGTAGAACGTCTCTTTATGGTTGCCACACTTTCTGGCCTTCCCGAAGAATATGATAATGTCCGTGATACTATTTTGACGAGTGGGGAGCCTGATCTATCCATGACATATCAGCGTCTTCTGAATTTGAATAAGAAATCTGCTCCTGCATCATCTTCCGCTGTTGATCTTACTGCTCTAGTTTCCCGTAATGACTTTCGCGGGAATATTGGAGGTGGACGTGGTCGTGGTAGAGGCCCAGCAGGCCGTGGCCCAGGAGGCCCAGGAGGACGTGGCCCAGGAGGACGTGGTCAGCGACCTCGTTGTCATTACTGTCAGCAACTTGGTCATTATGAGGAATGCTGCTACACAAAGTATCCTCATCTGCGACCTTCTTTTGCTGCTAATATAGCTCAATCACATACTGCTTCAAATGGTACAGTCTCTCTATCCTCTGAAGACTATGCAGCATTCCAGAATCTTCTCAGGAAAGCCTCTCCTCAATCTCAGACTTCAGAAACTGGTAATCCTGTTGCTTGTGTTTCTCATTCTACATCACTTGGTCCTTGGATATTTGACTCAGGTGCTACTGATCATCTCTGTGTTAATAAGGAACTCTTTTTATCTCTTACTTATTCTTCTTTTAAGTTGCTTATTCTATTACAGAATCTCCACAACTCATCCACAGTCGTCTTAGGCATCCTAGTCTTTCAAAATTACAAAAGATGGTTCCTCTTTTATCTGGTCTTCAGACTTTAGATTGTCAGTCATGTCAGCAACGAAAGCACATACGCTCTTCCTTTGCTAATCGAGTCAATAAACGAGTTGATGCTCCTTTTTCTATTATTCATTCAGATATTTGAGGTCCTAGTCGTAGTGTGTCTGTTTTAGGATTTCGGTATTTCGTTACTTTTATTGATGATTTTTCTCATTGTACTTGGATTTATTTTGTAAAGAATCAATTCAACCCAAAAGCTTAAGCTAGTGGGTGAGGGCTTTTTAATGGTTTTTATATATCTCAACTCGCCTCCTCACACGAGAGCCCACTGGGCTT
Source organism: Gastrolobium villosum (assembly GCA_032173675.1). Taxonomy (NCBI): domain Eukaryota; kingdom Viridiplantae; phylum Streptophyta; class Magnoliopsida; order Fabales; family Fabaceae; genus Gastrolobium; species Gastrolobium villosum. Next base: position 1,567 of record JAVKPL010007998.1, on the reverse strand, counting down.
GGCTTGAAGGGTGGACAATGCACAGGCCCACCTACATGTACGAACAAAGAAATTCCACTTGAAAGAAAATGGGCGGCAAGGATCGAACCCGGGACACAAGGCTCTGATACCATATAAAGAACCAATTCAACCCAAAAGCTTAAGCTAGTGGGTGAGGGCTTTCTAATGGTTTTTATATATCTCAACATATTTAATGAAAAACCGTTCTAAGTTATTTTCTATTTATCAAAAATTCTCTGCTGAAATCCATACTCAATTTGGTGCTTCTATTCGTATTTTACGAAGTGATAATGCTAAGGAATATGTTTCTGTCGACTTTTCTAATTTCTTAGCCACAAAGGGTACTTTACACCAAACCACTTGTCCTCACACTCCACAACAAAATGGTGTAGGTGAACGAAAGAATAGACATCTCATTGAGATTGCAAGAACTCTTCTTATCCACATGCATGTTCCTCTTCACTTCTGGGCCGATGCAGTACTTGCTTCTGCTTCTTCATCTAACCGCATGCCTTCATCTGGTGCTTAATAATGACATTCCTTATACCTTATTATTTCCGATGTTCCTCTCTATTTTCTATTCCCACATGTCTTTGGTTGTACCTGTTTTGTTCATGATCTTACTCCTGGTAAAGACAAGTTAACATCCAAAGCTTTTAAATGCATTTTTCTTGGTTATTCTCGTCTTCAAAAGGGGTATCATTGTTACTCTCCCGATCTCAAGCGTTACTTAGTTTCCGCTGATGTCACCTTTCAACAACCCTTTAATTCTAACCCGTCTTCATTATCATTATCACAAGTTGATCATGTTCTTCCTGTTCCCTTTTTAGACTTGTCTTTGCCAGCTGCAGGTACTTCTATTCCAGATGAGCAACATATTGCTTCATTACCTGAGGAACGTCCACTTCTCACTTATCAACGTGGTAAGACTGTGCCGCCTCTGTGGTTTTTCGATCCCTAGACTTCATTGCCCCCTGCAGTTGATTCTTCCCCTCCGGATCCTTCACTAGAGGCTATTCCTATTGCTCAAAGAAAAGGTACACGTACTACTCGTAATCCTTATTCTCTTTATACCTTTTTGAGCTATGACCGTCTTTCTCCTCCTCAATTCACCTTTATTTCTATTCTTTCTTCTATTTCTATTCCTAAAACCACAGGTGAAGCACTTTCTCATCCAGGGTGGCACCAAGCGATGCTAGATGAGATGACCGGACTTCATACCAGTGGCACTTGAGACCTTGTTTCTGCTCCCCCAGAGAAGTCTATAGTGGGTTGTCGCTGGGTTTTTACTGTGAAAGTTGGACATGATGGCCATATTGATTGTTTCAAGGCACGTTTAGTTGCAAAAGGTTTTACTCAAATCTTTGGTCTTGATTATAGCGATACATTCTCTCCTGTTGCTAAGATAGCATCGGTTCGTGATTTTCTTGCCCTTGCTGCTGTTCTCCGCCACTGGCCACTCCTACAACTTGACATCAAAAATGTTTTTCATGGTGATTTACAAGAAGCAGTTCATGGAGACCACTGTGTTTGTTGCTGACTAGTCTGGGAAGGCTGTGTCATCTTC
>JAVKPL010007997.1:0-31778 GCA_032173675.1 Gastrolobium villosum | reverse complement strand
CACTCATTCTCTTTCTCTGTTCTAGTTTTCTCCATCGATGCTATGTTTTCTTCTTTGATGATGACGATGTTGTTGGTGGTTTGTTTCATTTGCTTCTGAATGTGTATGTGCGTTTTTTTTTCCCTCTTGTTATGTTTTCTGATTCTTAGTACTCTTCTCAGTTCCTCTTTTTTTTTTTGGAATTAACAACTGAAAATGCATGTCTGGTTTGTTTGTTTTGCTCCTGAATGTGGTTTTATTTTTATTTTATTATTTTTTATGTATTTTTCTTTCATATAATTTTTTTTTAATTTATTATAATTTTTTTTTTAATTTTTAATTTTATTTCCTAGTGTTATTTTTTATTTTTTTTCTTGATTTTCATTTGGGTTTATTGATCACCTATGAGTCAACAAATTTAAAATAAAGGTGCTGATGTTAATTTTCTTATTCCTAGTATTTCTCATTTCCGCTTTGTTTTCGGTTTTAACAACAACTGAAAATATATGTCCAATTTTTTTTACTCTTTTCTGCTGCCAATTTATGTCTTTTTTTTTAAATTAATTTTTTTTAAATTAATTTTTTTTTAGAGGTTCTTTTTGTATGGGGGGAAATAATGAGAAGGTTGAGACTGAATTTTTTATTTCTTCTGAATCTCAGTACTCTTCTCAGTTCCTCTTTGTTTTAAGTTTCAACTACTGTAAATGCATGTCCAATGTTTTTGAAGATGACGATGTTGTTGGTCTGGTTTGTTCATTTGCTCTGATTAGGGGTGACAAAATATGTGGGTAGATCGGGTTTGTATCAAGGTTTAATTAATGGTTTTATAAGAGTTATTCGGTAGAAAAATCATTCTATAGATATTCGTTGCGTGTACTTTAATTTTTATTTATTTATTTTTTAAAAAATGTGGGCCCACAAAATGGTGTGTGTATGTGTGGAAAATTTTGTTGCATCATGGTAAAGGACAAAACGAAAATCCTTTAATTAATGGGTTCAGCTGTTTAACCCAAACATGACCCGGTTTTGTTTGCCAATCAAAAAATGAAATCCGGAGACATCCTCTGGCAGGTTGCTGGTCAACACGAGTTGACCTGCAAAAAATAAAATTTTTATTTAAAAAAAAATAAAAATAAGGGGAAAAATTGGATATGATATGCTTGACTTGTGACCTGCAATGGTTGTGTTAAAATTATCAAAATTTTAATTATTTTTATTTTTAATTTTTTGTTGTTGATTGTGGGTCAACTGATGACATGACACATTCATTCGTGTCATTTATACAAATCCATATACGACTTGTCGTATCCCATGCATGGGTAATGACACGTTTTTTTTTTTTTGCTAAACAATGACACGTTTTTTTACCTCTACTCCTGAATGTGTTTTTGTTTTTATTTATTTTTTTGGTTTTTACTTTTATGTATTTTTCTTTTTTATTTACTTTTCTATTATTTTTTTATATTTTATTTTTAATTCCTAGTGTTATTTGTTGATGTTATTTTTATTATTTTGAGTAGAGTAACTTTTTTGGTCCTGTTAATATTTACGAAATTTTTTTTAGTTCCTGACAATAATAGAGGATTAAATTGGTTCTTAAAATTATGAAAAAATGGTCACTTTAGTTCTTCTGTCAATTGTAGTTCTTCTGTCAATTGTAATAAGTACTCCTCGATTCTTTTTCATCATTTTAGGGATCAATTTGATTCTTTTTTATTATCATGAACTAAAAAGAATTTCGGGATATTACCGGTGAGAAAAAGGATGTTTACTCTTCCTAGTATTTCTTATTTCCACTTTGTTTTAGGTTTCAAAATCAACTGAAAACACATGTCCAATTTTTCTTTTTATAATTTCTTTTGACTATTTTCCGCTTTCAATTTATGCTTTCATTTTCATTTTTTTTTAAATACATTTTTGTAGAAGTTCTTTCTGTATGGGGGGAATAATGAGAAGGTTGAGAGTTGAGACTGAAAAAAATCCATTTGTTTTTTTTTTCCTGATTCTTAGTACTCTTCTCAGTTCCTCTTTGTTTTAAGTTTCATCTACTGAAAATACACGCCAAATGTCTCTGATGATGACGATGTTGTTGGTATGGTTTGTTTGTTTTGCTCCTGAATGTGTTTTTAATTAATTTATTTATTTTTTTTGAATTTTCTTGGTATATTGTCTGATTCTCAGTACTTCTCAGTTCCTCTTTAACAACAACTGAAATGCATGTCCAATTTTTATTTTCATTTATTTTTTTTACTATATTCTGCTGCCAATTTATGTTTTTTTTTTTTTAATTTAAATTTAGTGGTTCTTTCTTGATGGGGGAAAATGATGAGAATGTTGAGACCTCAATGAGACAGAAAAGGAGATATAGAAGAAAGAAAATGGAGTATGATGGGTGGGGATCAACTTCCCTTATTCAGTTTCTCAATTCCATTGGTAGAGACACAAGCAACAAGATGACTGAAAATGAGGTAGATGAGATTGTAACTCAGTATGTTAGGCAGAATGGCCTTCTTCATCCTAAGAAAAAGAGAACCGTTGTGTGTGATGAGAAGCTTTATTTGCTGTTCAGAAGGAAGACCATTAGCCGGTTGAGAATTAATCACTTCCTTGAGCCACACTTTGCTGAGAACCGTGAAGAATATTCTGATGATGCCTCCTCTAACTCAGAAGATGACAAGAATAGCATGGCAACGCGTAAAACCCGGAAAATTACGGGTTCTGAGATGATGAATGAATTGAAGAAACCGGTTGTGGAAAAACCAAAGAGCTGTTTTGCTGCAATCATCCCAAACAACATCAAACTTGTTTATTTAAAGAAGAGTCTAGTTGAGGAACTCCTGAAGGATCCTGAGACTTTTGATACTAAGGTTGTTGGAAGCTTCATAAGAACCAAATCTGACCCAAATGACTACCTTCAGAAAAACAGATTCCAGCTTCTGCAAGTTACAGGTGATTTGGCTGCTGTTGGTTGATTCTGTCATTGAATTCTAATAAATGCGTTTTTACGACTTTTAAATGTACAAGTCTGGCAAGTCAATTTGAATGGTATGCTCATCAACTGCTTGAGTTTAATACTTGTGCTGGTTAGAAGTAAAAGCAACAAACAAAGAGGCAAACCCAAATGATTATGTATTTTTTTTTTACATCATTAGTATAGGTCACATGCATTTTGATGACCCAACAAAGTAGTCAAGCTAGTCCCAATTGAACGATTTGGACTATTCGGAATGAATGACAATGAACAAAACATTATAATCCAATAACCTCATGCTTAACATGAAGCAAACTCAAAGGTGCTTGATATGTACTCTTTTTTTACATCATTAGTATAGGTCAATGCCAGGTGTGATTAGTCCTAATTGAACAATTTGGACTATTCGTGTAGAAATTTAGATTGATGCAATGTCAGGCGATCTGAGTGTAGATCTGAACTAGAGAGCAAGAATCAAGAAGAGAAAAAGAGAGAGAGAGAACAGATAGAAACAATTCTGAATCTGAAACTGTATTTCCAATCTGAATAGTTTGTGCATACAACAGTGTATGGTAACTGTTACAAGGTTGTTAGGATCTGTTTGTGAACAGATTTAACTAATCCCTGAATAAGCATAGGCTAGTCTAGTTCTAGCTGAGCTAAAACTCAGCGCACTATCTTTAACAGTACCCCCTCAAATGCAGGCTGGATGAACAAGTTGAAAATGGTCAAACACCCTGAGTTTGTCCTGCAACAGAGAGAACCCTGACTTAGATAAAGCCTTTGTCAAGCCATCAACAAGTTGATCTTCATCTGGGACATGGGAAACAATGAGACTAATTGAATGGTTTGGACTATTCGCAATGAATGACAATGAACAAACCAATCTAATCCTTTTGGTTTGCAATTAATCTTCTATGGGTTCCTTCGTGGAATTATTTCTCTTAGTGTTACATATTCATCTACTATTTATTTGTGAATTTGGTATGCCAATTGGCAGTTGAATATGATAGATATAGAAAAATTAAATGATGAAACTTATTTCTTCCAATTAGCTGATTTACAGTTATTTCTGGGCTATCTTCCAGGTGTTAAGAAAAGCTCTGAAGTGGATGGGGAAATTCTCTTGCAAGTTTCTGGTTTCACCAAAGATATCAGTATTCGTATGCTTTCAGATCATAACTTCTCTGAGGTACAGTTGAGTTATGTTACTATTTTTAACTTTATTTAGTAAAATTGTGGACTCTGCGAATGAGTGTTATATCAACTAGTAATGTTGAATTGAGTTTGCTCAACGGTCTTAGTTCGATTCATGATTGTGATCCTTCATTGGTAAGTCATCGGTAACTCTAAGTAACCATTTTAAACAATGTTATAAATGATAGTTTAGAATAATAGTATAGAAGTCTCACATCATGTATATCTCTTTATATCTTCTTTCTTTTAAGTTATATAATAGACTCTCCGCTGTGTAGTTGATACACAGTTTTATTTCAATGTTCCTTTCTTTTCCTGTTATTTAACATCCTATCAGGAGCCTAAGGAACCTTGAAATTTTTTCAGTAAACCCATTGTTCATCGTCTTTAATTTTTTTTTTTTTCCGGAACTGTCTCGTTGTCGGTTTTCGGACGTTCCCTTCCGCATTCGAGCCTCTGCTCCGTCAACCACCACCGTCCGGTGGAGTTTTCCGGCGAACCACATACCGGCGTGTTCACCTTGGTAGCGCGATCACAACGGCACCGTCCGCACCTCCAGTCGACGTCTCACGCGCCCTCACGTGCGCGTGAAAGCTACGACACTCTCTTCCAACAAGCGGCGCGTGGAGCCTCCTTTCCAGCCGCGGTTGGTTGCGTTCTCCTCATCTCACTGCGACGGTTCTAGATCCGGTCTTGTTTTTGTGTTTGGACCTCGTTTTGCGTTGACGCACAGTTCCCTCTTCTACCGGTTAGTTGTGTGATCTGTATTTCTGATTATTTTCTAATCTTGATTATGGACTCTCTTGTCTACACTGTTTCTGGGTCTCCGGCTGGCCAAAAGTCGGAGTTTACTATATTTTCAAATTATATCCTTGCTCCATTAAGTGTGGATAAATTGGATGGATCCAACTATGATACTTGGTCTTCAGATTTGCGACTTTGGTTGGATGGGCGGAATTATACATCCCATCTCACTACTGAGGCTGAATCTGTGGCGGCCAATGAGCGCACACGATGGAAGATGATTGATGCTCAGTTGTGTACTCTCATTAAAGCCACTCTTCATCCGTCAATTAAGCAGATTTTTCGACTTGCCAGTACCTGTGAAGCTATTTGGAGTCAGGCAAAAGCACTGTACACCAATGATACACAGCGACTCTATGGTGTGTGTCAGAAATTGATGACTACCTTTGCTCCTCGGGACTTCAATTGTCCTACGACTGAATATTTGGGGAAAGCTCAGAGTTTGCTTCATGACCTTAACAAACTTCTGCCTCTCTATGGTGATGTGTATAAGGAACAGGAACAGAGTAATACACTTTTTATGTAGTTTATTTTATATGGTTTGCCTGACTGTTTGTTTGCCAATCGGGATCAAATTTTGGGATCTGCTATAGTTCCTACACTGGATTCTGTGATGTCTACCTTGCTTCGGATTCCATCTAAGCCCTCTACGTCACCAGCACCTCCTATGATGCATATACCTCCAGTGGATTCTGTTTACTCTTCCGCTCTTGCTACTAAGTTATGGTCGTGGACGTAAATTCTCTAAAGGAAATATTATGCACTCATTGTTATCAGACCAATCATACTGTTGACCGTTGTTGGAAGCTTCATGGAAAACCACCTCAACCTTCTCGGAATGCTCATGTTGCTCAGGCTTTCTCTAGTACCTCTGCTCTAGGGTTACCTTCCGGTGCACAACCTCCAGCTGCTCTTCTTAACGAATTTGTGACTTGGTGGTCTAAGAAGTAAACATCAGGTCCTACTGCATCCATTGCTCCCACTGTTAATTTTTTTGCTGAAATCTCTCAGTTGCACTCTTAGGCCCTTGGACTCTTGATTCTGGGGCATTTGATCACATTTTTGGTAATAAGTCCTTATTCACTTCCCTTTGTACTACTGGTTCTTTTCCCACTATTACTATGGCCAATGGGTCTCTGGTCCAATCACGGGGGATTGACACGGTTCTTCTTTTACCTAATTTATCTCTGGATCATGTTCTTTATGTTCCAGATTCTCCTTTTAACTTACTTTCTGTTAGTCGTTTGACAAAATCCATTGACTGTGTTGTTTCTTTTACTAAAACCTCTGTCATCTTTCAGGATCGGAGTTCGGGGAAGGAGATTACCAAAGGATGTGAGTCTCAGGGCCTCTATCAACTATTTCCTTCTTCTTCAGCCTGCTCCACTGTGGATTATCCTCTTACTATACATATTGAAAAAGTTTCTGTATATTGATATTGAATCATTTACATGAGGAATGAGGAGTATTTATACAAGAAAAAAGTAACTGAGCATGACTCAGCTATGACTCACTTATGACTCACTATGACTCAATCATAATTAATTCTAATTAATAAAATAACAGATTCTAATTAATTACAATCAATCCTAATTAATAGGAAATAAAAACGGAAAAATAATTGAATTTTAATTCTGATTTTCTACACTCCCCCTCAAGTTGGGAGGTAAATGTTGATCATTCCCAACTTGCCAATCAAGTCTTCGAATGCTGGACGGTGTAGGCCCTTGGTAAGGATATCTGCAATTTGCTCTTTGGTTGGAACATACATCATACGCACACTTCCATCATCTAATTTTTCTTTGATGAAGTGACGATCAACTTCCACATGCTTTGTTCGATCATGATGCACATGATTTTGAGCAATGCTAACAGCTGCCTTGTTATCACAATATAGTTTTATTGGTAGGGAATATGAAATCTTCAACTCTTGAAGAAGTCTTCTCAACCAGATTCCTTCACAAACTCCATGAGCTAAAGCTCGAAATTCTGCTTCAGCACTACTTCTTGCAACCACTGTTTGCTTTTTGCTTCTCCAAGTAACAAAATTTCCCCATAAATAGGTGCAATAGCCTGAGGTAGATCTCTGTCTACTGATGAGCCTGCCCAATCTGCAACAGTGTATATTTCAATCGTTCTTTTATACCCCTTTTTAAAGAATAATCCTCTTCCTGGAGTGTTCTTGAAGTATCGAAGCACCCTATAGACTGCACTAAGATGCTTTTCCTTGGGTGAGTGCATGAATTGACTAATCATACTCACTGCAAAGGCAATGTCAGGACGCGTATGAGATAAGAAAATTAGTTTACCAACCAATCGTTGATATTGTTCTTTATCCACCTCATTCCCATCTTCAATACCTAATTTGGTATTAGGTTCCACGGGTGTCTCAACAGGTTTACATCCTAACATTCCTGTTTCCATCAAAAGATCTAGAACATATTTCTTTTGTGTGAGAGTGATGCCTGTTTTGCTCCTAGCAACTTCCATACCAAGAAAATATTTGAGAGTGCCAAGATCTTTGAGTTCAAATTGAGCTGCTAGATATTTCTTCAAGGTGTTCAATTCCTCAATATCATCACCTGTAAGAATTATATCATCTACATATACAATAGGAATAGCAATTTTACCATCCTTAGAGTGTTTGTGGAAGAGAGTATGATCAGTCTGTGCTTGAATGAAGCCTCTTCTTTTGACTGCTTGTGTGAATTTGTCGAACCATTCTCTGGGAGACTGTTTCAATCCATATAGAGACTTTTTTAGTTTACACACCGATCCATTTCCCTTTTCAAAACCAGGTGGAGGATCCATATAGACTTCTTCATGTAAGTCACCATTTAGGAATGCATTCTTCACATCTAACTGTTGTAGAGGCCAATCTAGGTTGGCAGCAAGAGATAAGAGAACTCGGATGGTATTGACTTTAGCAGCCGGAGCAAAAGTCTCATGATAATCTATCCCATGAGTCTGAGTGAAACCTTTTGCAACCAATCTTGCTTTGTATCTGTTGATGCTATTATCTGCATTGAATTTTATTGTAAACAACCATTTGCATCCTACTGCCTGTTTTCCCTTGGGTAGGGTCACTATCTCCCAAGTTCCATTTCTTTCTAAAGCATTCATTTCTTCAAAGACAGCATCTCTCCATTTTTGATCATCGAGAGCCTCATGTATATTTCTCGGTATCTTTGTACTATCCATCATAGTATTGAAAGCACGGAACCCTGGGGACAACTTTCCATATGAAATATGATTAGAAATAGGATGAGTAGTACAAGATTGAGTACCTTTTCTGAGAGCAATAGGCAAGTTTAGATCATTTTCATCATGGCACTCAAGTGTTGGGGTGCTGGAACTAGAACATGGTTCAGAATCCTAGCAGTGTAGAGGCTCTGGGTTATTCACACTTTGAGGAGGTTTTCGCCTGCTATAAACTTGTCCCCACTTTGAGGAGGCTCCTGATGGTGCGGATTCTGTAGCTGCCCCTGTTTCCAAAAATAGAGATAATACTGTGGCATCACTAGGTTCCCATGACTGATCTTCATCTACTCCTATAGACTCCCCCTGAAGAGAAGTCACGGGGAAGAAAGAGTCATTCTCAGAAAAGGTGACATCCATAGAGACAAAGACCTTACGAAGGGAGGGTGAATAACACTTATAGCCACGTTGAGTAGGAGAATAACCAATAAAGACACACTGGAGAGACTTAGGATCAAGCTTAGACCGTTGATGGGAGGGAATATGGACAAATACAACACAACCAAATAACTTGGGAGGTAAGGAGGAGACGCCTCGGAAGGAAGGGAAGGTACGACAAAGACGAGAAAGAGGAGACTGAAATTTTAGAATGCGAGATGGCATTCGATTTATCAGATACGAGGCAGTGAGAACTGCCTCTCCCCAAAGATATTTAGGAACACTCGTGGTAAACATAAGAGCCCAAGCAACTTCAAGGAGATGTCGGTTTTTTCTTTCCGCAACTCCGTTTTGTTGGGGTGTGTCGGTGAAGGATGCCATGTTGGGAAAGATATTCTCCAAGAATAGAGTTAAAGTACTCTTTGCCATTATCTGTACGAAGAGTTTGTATAGCAACTTGGAATTGGGTTTGAACCATGGCATGAAATTTTTGAAACACGGATGCAGCATCGGACTTGTCCTTTAGAAGATATACCCAACAAACTCGGGAATGGTCATCAATGAAGGTAATGAACCATCGAGTACCTGAAATATTTTTAACACGGGCTGGACCCCATATGTCACTATGAATTAAGGAAAATGGGGAAGAGTCATGGTGAACTTTAGAAGGATAATGAGCACGAGTATGTTTGGCAAGTTGACAAATATCACAAGAAAACAAACTAGGACTTTTATTAATAAATAAGTTTGGTAACAACTTCTGAAGATAAATAAAATTTGGATGGCCCAGCCTACGGTGCCACAGCATAACATCATTACATGAATCAAAAGGAAACATAGAGTTTTTTTCTACGAAAACGGCTTCATGAGTCACATCCTCCTCAAAGTAGTAAAGTCCACCATCCTCTCTAGCACCGCCAATCTTCCTCTCCGAGTCCTGTTCTTGAAAAACACAACCACGTGGAAAGAATTTAGCAAAACAATGCAACTCAGAAGTCAGCTTGCTTATGGAAATGAGATTACAAGTCAGAGAAGGAACATAAAGAACTGATGTTAAATTAATCAGCTCAGAAAGTTTAATGGTTCTGTGTCCTGCAATATGGGAAAAACTGCCATCGGCGATCTTGACCCTAGAGGGTTCAGAATATGGAGTGTATGAACAAAACAAGCCAAGATTACCTGTCATATGATCAGAGGCTCCAGAATCAAGGATCCAATGATTTTGACTATCAACATGAAAAGCTGTACCTTGTTGGATCACATTACTAGTGGCTATAGGAGGTTGAGTCAAAAGCATCTGAAATTGTTCAAACTGAGTCTTGCTAAGAAAGACACCATCAGAGTTAGAGGATGCATGAGGCTCATCAACCTTGTCATCAGTAAAGACCTGATATGCACGACCTTTACTTTTTCCTTTGGGCTTCCAATTTGCAGGTTTCCCGTGGATTTCCCAACATTTCTCATGGGTATGACCAATTTTATTGCAATGGGTGCACCATGGACGACCATCCCGTTTTGATTCTTCAGAGGAACGGTCAATGGTACGGTTGGCAGCTAATGCAGACATATCATCAGACTTATCAAGCGACTCTTTTTCTCCCAGCATAACTCTCCGTCTACTGGCTTCTCTATGAACTTCAGCAAAGGCGTTAGCAAGTGAGGGTAACGGTCGCTGCCCCAATATTCGACCACGAACCTCATCAAGATCTCGGTTGAGTCTGGCAAGGAAATCATACAGCCTTTCCTTCTCCAAGTGTTTTTTAAATTGGGTATTAGCTTCCAATCCTTTAAGATCGGATGCATAATAAAGATCCAATTCTTGCCATAAATTTGTTAGTGCAGTAAAATATTCAGTAATAGTCATACCCTTTTGATTAAAGTCTCTCAATTTATTTCTCGGTTCAAAGTCTTGAGAGGTATTTTCAAGATCTGAATAATTTTGTTGAACAGTATCCCAAATCTCCTTGGCAGTGTCGAAGAACAAATAGGTTTGGCCAATATGTGGTTCCATGGAATTAGTCAGCCATGCCATTACCAAGGAATTATTAATCTCCCAATTTTCATAATCAGGAGAATCCTCAGCAGGTTTCTTCATTTTTCCCTCAAGATAACCCATCTTTCCTTTTGCCCGAATCACCAACTTAACAGATTGAAACCATGGCAGAAATTTTTTACCGTTCAACCGGTGACTAGTAATCTGCATACTTAAGTTGTCTCCAGAGGACTGAGTATTGGGGACAAATGAGGAAGCAGAAGAACGCTCTGAGGAAGACATGAAGGAAGAGAGAGGATTTGACCGTGGATGAAAAAATCAAGTTTTTAATTTTTTCAACTCGTCAGAGCCTTCTGAGTCGAATGGTCACTTCACTTTCTTGATCGGAGGTCTGTAGATTATGTTTCTGTGTTTGGACAGAATTGAGGTGTCTGGACGTTTTTTCAGACTTGAAGGTGGCTGATCTAGGGTAGGAACGAACCCGATCTTGATACCATATTGAAAAAGTTTCTGTATATTGATATTGAATCATTTACATGAGAAATAAAGAGTATTTATACAAGAAAAAAGTAACTGAGCATGACTCAGCTATGACTCACTTATGACTCACCTATGACACCTATGACTCACCTATGACTCAATCATAATTAATTCTAATTAATAAAATAACGGATTCTAATTAATTACAATCAATCCTAATTAATAGGAAATAAAAAACGGAAAAATAATTGAATTTTAATTCTGATTTTCTACAATACATGCTCGTCTGGGCCATCTTAGTCTTTCAAAGCTTCAGAAGATGGTTCCACATTTATCGTCTCTTTCTATGTTAAATTGTGAGTCTTGTCAGTATGGAAAACATACTCGTAGTACGTTCCCAAGTCGTCAAGCTGTTTCTCCTTTTTCTGTGGTTCACTTTGATATTTGGGGACCAAGTTGTCATTCTTCTACTCTAGTATTTAAGTATTTTGTTACTTTTATTGATGATTATTCCAGATGTACTTGGTTATTTTTAATGAAAAATCGGTTTGAGTTGTTTTCTATTTTTCAGTTATTCTACAATGAAATAAAAACTCAATTTGGTATTCATATTCGTAATTTTCGTAGTGATAATGCATGTGAGTATTTATCTCATTAATTTCAACAATTCTTTTCTTCTCATGACATTCTTCATCAAACATTTTGCCCTCATACACCCTAACAAAATGGTGTAGCCGAACGCAAGAACCGCCATCTTGTTGAAACCACTCGTGCTTTGTTAATTGATGGCAATGTTCCATACACATTCTGGGGTGATGCTATACTTACTGCATGCTATCTCATTAATCGCATGCCATCATTTGTTCTCAATCATAAGGTACCTCACTCTATTTTATTTCCCCATCAAGTTTTATATCCTTTGACCCCACATGTGTTTGGTTCTACGTGTTTTGTTCATCATCTTGGTCCAGGTTTAGATAAATTAGCTCCCAAGTCTCATAAGTGCATTTTTCTGGGTTATCTTCGGATTGGCTCAGCGGTAAGCTTGCTTGCCGTGGTGTGTCAGGTTGTGGGTTCGAATCAGTCTCTTTGCAAAAAGCAGGGGAAAGACTGCCTAGAGTATTCCCTTCCCCAGACACTCACAAAGTGGGTATTTGAACTGGGTCGGCCCCTTTTTGAAGGGCCGGCTTGGCTCAGCGGTAAGCTTGCTTGCCGTGGTGTGTCAGGTCGTGGGTTCGAATCAGTCTCTCTGCAAAAAGCAGGGGAAAGACTGCCTAGAGTATTCCCTTCCCCAGACACTCACGAAGTGGGTATTTGAACTGGGTCGGCCCTCTATCTTCGGTCTCAAAAGGGTTACCGTTGCTACTCTCCAACTTTACGTCGATACTTTATCTCGGAAGATGTTTCCTTTTTTGAATCAGTTCCCTTTTTTGGATCTTCTACTACTCCTGTGAACACGTACATTCATCTCTCCCAGTCGACTCTTTTGAATACCTTCCGTCTTTACTAGTCCATGTTTATGACTCTCCTTCTATCACCTTTTCTCCTGATGAGATCGAATATAGTTCGTCAGATGTTTCTGTGGACTCACATTCAAATGCATCTCCTCCCTCAGCTTCGGTCCCACCTTCGGATAGTGACTTTCCCATTGCTCTTCGTAAGGGTACTCGTGATACTAGCCCTCCAGCCAGGTATACAGTTAATGTTAGTTACTATCGTCTTTCTCCATCATATTTTGCATGTCTTTCCTCTTTGTCCTCTGTTTCTGTTCCTAAGACTACAGGTGATGCACTTTCACATTCGGGATGGAGACAAGCTATGATTGATGAAATGAGTGCTCTTAATTATAATGGTACATGGGGTTTGATTCCTCTTCCATCTGGAAAATTTGTGGTTGGTTGCAGATGGATTTATGCTTTTAAGGTTGGACCTGATGGTCAAGTGGATCGTCTTAAAGCTCGCTTGGTGGCAAAGGGTTTCACTCAAGTGTTTGGGTTGGATTTTGTTGATACCTTTTCTCCTGTGACGAAAATGTCTACTGTTCCCTCTTTATTGCCATGGCTGCTATTCGCCATTGGCCTCTCTACCAACTTGATATTAAGAATGCTTTTCTCCATGGTGATCTTGAGGAGCAAATTTATATGGAGCAACCTCCTGGATTTGTTGCTCAGGGGGAGTCAGGTCTTGTTTGTCGTTTCCATAAGTCTCTATATGGTCTTAAGCAATCTCCATGAGTTTGGTTTGGTAAATTTAGCAGTGTTGTTCAAAAATTCGGCATGACTCGGAGTGAAGCTGATCATTCTCTCTTTTATTGTCATTCAACTTCTGGATCTATTTATCTGGTGGTATATGTGGATGATATTGTCATCACAGGTAGTGATAAGCATGAGATCACTCAGTTGAAACAACATTTATGTCACCATTTTCAGACTAAGGATCTTGGAAAACTTCGGTATTTCTTGGGAATCGAGGTGGCCCAATCTAAAGATGGAGTTGTGATATCTCAGAGAAAATATGCTCCGGATATTCTTGAAGAAAATGCTTCATTAAATTCTAAGTCTTTTGATACTCCTATGGATCCAAGTATCAAGCTTCTATCAAATCAGGGGGAGCCCTTTCCAGATCCTGAGCAGTATAGAAGATTGGTTGGAAAATCGAACTATCTCATAGTCACTCAGCCTGATATTTCATTTGTAGTTAGTGTGGTCAGTCAATTTCTTAATTCTCCATGTCAAGAACATTGGAATGCAGTCATTCGTATTCTTAAGTATATCAAGGCATCTCTAGGAAAAGGTCTTGAATATGAAGATAAAGGTCATGATAAAGTTGTTGGATATTGTGATGCTGATTGGGCTGGTTGTCTAGCTGATAGGAGATCTACTTCTGGGTATTGTGTCTTTGTTGGAGGCAACTTGATTTCCTGGAAAAGTAAGAAACAAAATGTAGTTGCCAGATCAAGTGCTGAAGCAGAATACCGCTCCATGGCGACTACTACTTGCGAGCTCATCTTGCTTAAACAGCTTCTCAGAGAGCTTAAGTTTGGAGACACTGGACATGCAACTCTCATTTGTGATAATCAAGCAGCTCTGCACATTTCAACAAATCCAGTGTTTCATGAAAGAACCAAGCATATAGAGATAGATTGTCACTTTGTTCGAGAAAAGGTTCTTGCTGGTGAAATTAAAACTAGTTTTGTACCCTCTAATGAGCAATTAGCAGCTATATTTACAAAATCTTTGAGGGGTCCTTGAATAGAGTTCATATGTAACAAGCTTGGTGCATATGATCTATACGCTTCAGCTTGAGGGGAAGTGTTGTAAATGATAGTTTAGAATAGTAGTATAGAAGTCCCACATCATGTATATCTTTTTGTATTTTCTTTCTTTTAAGTTATATAACAGACTCTCCGCTGTGTAGTTGATACACAGTTTTATTTCAATGTTCCTTTCTTTTCTTGTTATTTAACAAACAACTTGTACCGTTTCCTGAACGATTCAAGCAACTTTTCCTCCCCTTAAATTTGCATGTACTAAATTTTTTTCTAAACTTTGGTGCTAGGCCAAAAATGTTAAGTTGTTTGTGTATAATCATCATCTTTCTTATTTCTAACAAATTAATGCAATAATGCTGGATTACATCATTGACAGTTTTAATATTGTGAAGTTAAATTATGGATGTTGATAGAACTTAGAATATCTAGAAAACATTGTATGATATCTGGAAATTATGGAAGTTAAATTACCCGCTTGCTCAGCCATCTAATTCACAGTAGTTGCCCAAGGCCCCTCTACATTTAGGTGCTGTGGATCCCACTGGTTAGGTGTCTATGGGACATTTTCCGGTGTTCCAGCTTTTTCTGACACTTTTTCTATCATATTCCAGCTTCTCTGCGGCATATTTCTTCTCATTTGGTGAACCATTCCAATTTTTTTTGTTTGTTGCTTTTTCTTTTGATGCCTTTGTTTCTTTTTTAAGGCACTGTCTGTCTTGTCCCAGATGCAGTCTGGCCTTGTTGGATTTTATCCTAGGTGCAGCTCGACCTCGTTGGCCCCTGTCCTAGACCCAGTTTGGTCATGTTGGCCTTTGTCCTATGTGTTGTCCGGTCCCATCGGTCTTTGTCCCATATATGCAGTTTGTTCCCTGTCTTTCTTCTAGCTGCTGTCTAGCCATGTTAGCTTGGCCCTCATACAAAGTGATGAACGAATTGACTATGATATATACTAGCCTCTCATTGTGAATCGTAGCAATGGTGATTTCTCATATCTCCCTGATAGGTCATGCCAATAATGTTGGGTGTGATGCACATCAGCTTTAATGTCAATTTTCATTTTGGGTCTCCTATGATCTCTTGTGATTTATCGCTTCCAAATGTTGTCCTTGATGAACGTGGAGGAGTAGTTTTAGTCCCTGTTGTGTTGTCATTTCAACAATGTTCATCTCTCGGACATCTTCAACATCCCCAAGCTGCCTTTTCAGCCATATTTTACGGAACCTAGATATATTATTTGGTTATTTTTCCTTTTTAAAGAGTTTTTTTTTTTTTTTTTTTTTTTTTTTTTTAACAAACTTAAAGCTTTATCTAGAGGGGGAGTCTTAGAAACTTAGAATGTCTAGAAAATATCATATGATATTGATTATGGGTTCTTTTTTCTGAAGTTACTTTAGATAATTTTATCTAATGTTTACCGAAACGACGTCGTTTTTAAGCGGAAATCATGGTGTGTTTGTAATTTTAATTTATTTCAGGGTTATAATAGTCTTTATCAAATTTTTTTTTTTTTTTGATTTTTCAACCCAAAACGATATCGTTTCGATGAACATTAGACAAAGTTGTCTAAAGTAACATTAGATACTTTTTTCCCATTGGTTATATTTTAAAATAGTTTACTGTGTATTAGGCGATCTTTTAGGAATTGTTTCTCTATTTCATTATATTTCATGATTTATTTTCTTATTATAGGAGTCCCCTATTTAAAATAAGGGATTATTACTTTGTAAAAAGAGGGCAAGCTTAGAGGAGAGGTAAAGCAGCTTCCTTGTGAAAAAAAAAAAAAAATCACTGGTTCAATTATTGGAAATAGTCTTTTTGCAAATATGCAACGATAAGACTGTGTATAGGATTTAATTAGGAGGTTTTTTTAAAAGGTCTTATTACTTTGTCTTTTGTATAACATGATCATACCGCATAATATTTAGTCTCCTAGGATTTGATGTAGCTGTTGGATCGATTTCTATATTAGGAGCAAAATAAATAAATAACTCACTGATAAAGGAGCTGAAAAACTCTATTTCTTATTTTCTCTCTTCACAGGCTTATTTGATTTGAAATACAAAGGACTTATTTATAGGCCAAAATACAAAAGCTTAAAGACTCCAAACAACACAACTCTTCATAACTAAAGAACCAAACGACACAACTCTCCATAACTAAAAAGACACAACTCTTCATAACTAAAAAGACACAACTCTTCATAACTAAAACCACTATAATTAAAGTTTATTTAACAAATCTCCTCCATAAACTTAAATATTTCTTCCATCTTTCATGCCAATCACTCTTTTGCAATTTTCCAGCAGTAACGTCGGTAGTGGTTTTGTGAAAATATCTCCGACTTGGTCTTGACTTGCCACATGTAATAACTCCACATTTCCTTGCATCGACTCATTCTCCTCCATCAAACTTCGAGCATTTTGCACTAGGTTCCATCGGAGTTGAAACATAAAGACTTCCCGTCTTTTGCTTGTATCCTTTTGCAACAAGTCGCGCCTTCTACCGTTCTATCTCACCTTGAGCTTTCATCTTTCTCTTGAACACCCACTTCACACCAATGGGCTGACTTTCTTTCGGCAATTCCGCTAACTCCCATTTGTTGCTGCGGTCAATTACTTTAATCTCCTCGTCCATGGCAGTTTGCCACAGCGACGCCTTGTCTTTTACGTCTTCCTGCAAACATTTTTCTTGCATGCTTCTCAAATTCAGCTTATACATGCGACTTCTCCCCATTTCAACTCGAGCAACCAAACGCCTTTGCTTATCTTTCAAGTGTAAAATCCGGTCTTTCATAAGTACCGAATAACCATTCTCCATAAGTTGCCCTATACTTAAAATGTTGCTCTTGAGGTCTGGTACGTAATACACATCTCGGATTGACCCAACTAAGCCATCATTTTGTAAGAAACAAATCGTACCTTGACCTTTGACCTCAACCTTCGACGCATCTCCAAACGACACATGTCCAGTTTCCACCTTTGAATAAGTGCTCATGCCCGCACGTATGGTTACTTGCACCCGTGTCGAGGTACCACACCATGTCATTGTCGGTGTTGCCTTCATTGTGTGCCATCATGAGAATACCTTCTTTCGCCTCATCTTCTGTGACTAGGTTGGTTGTCTCTTCCACTTCTTTCTCATCTTGGCAATCTCTTGCGAAATGTCCGATCTTGTCACAATTGTAACATTTATCCGAGTAGCAATCTTTTGCATAGTGACCATACTTGCCACACTTGGAGCACTCAATGTTGGAGTAATACGACCAACCTCCTCTTCCACGCCAGTTCTGTTGGCTTGACTGTTCTTCCTCCTCACTCAGACCTTCTTGACCACGACCTCTACCACCACGGCCATTTCCTCGTCCACCTCGTCCACAACCTCTACCTCGAACATTCTGAGAGTACAACACATTTTCATCCTTAATTGTTGCTTTTGTCTGGAGTGCTTGCTCAAGAGACTCCTCCTTTTTTTTCTTGCGTTGCTCATGCGCTTCAAGAGAACCATCTAGCTCTTCAACAGAAAGCGTAGTCAAGTCCTTAGACTCCTCAATTGCAATACCATGTTTTCGAAGTCATCTGTCAGCGACCTCAGAATCTTTTCAACAACTCTAGTCTCAAATAATTCCTCTCCATTCTGTTTTAATTGATTCACCATAGCTTGAACTCGGGTGATGAAATCAGATACGCCCTTTGAATCTTTCATCTTCATTCCTTCCAACTCGCCACGCAGAGTTTGAAGTCGGACCTGCTTAACTCGGTCATCTCCTTTATAGACATTCTCCAAAATGTCCCACGCTTCCTTAGACGTCGTTGCACTTGCTATCTTCTCAAATCCGGACTCGTCTACAGCTCGGAATAACATGTATAAGGCCGCCTTGTCCTTCGCACGCGTCTCTTTCAACGCCTTGTTTTGAGCTGCCGAAAATCCTGCAGTGGATGCAGGTTCAGCAAAACCTTCCTGAATAACTTCCCAAGCATCTTGGGATCCGAACAGAGCCTTCATCTGAATGTTCCAATTCACATAATTCACCTTTGTCAGGCGGGGCAATGGCATACTGGTAGTGGTCACACTCTCCATAGCTTTGATACCAATTTGTTGAATCGATTTCTATATTAGGAGCAAAACAAATAAATAACTCACTGATAAAGGAGCTGAAAAACTCTATTTCTTATTTTCTCTCTTCCCAGGCTTATTTGATTTGAAATACAAAGGACCTATTTATAGGCCAAAATACAAAAGCTTAAAGACTCCAAGCAACACATCTCTTCATAACTAAAGAGCCAAACGACACAACTCTCCATAACTAAAATGACACAACTCTTCATAACTAAAAAGACACAACTCTTCATAACTAAAACCACTATAATTAAAGTTTATCTAACAATAGCAAGTTTCTAAGAGGGTACACTCCAACGTACAATCAAATGGGTTCATCTCATAAAAATACTTTTTCTACAACTGGCTCATTACACTTGATGCAATCCTCCTCCTTTATCCTGGCTTGGGGCAAGTTATGTAAATATATGTAAGTCGAGTTATTTGGAAATTCTTATGCTAAAACAAAATACAAAATAAATTTGAGATGAATTCCCAACCCCATGCTTTACTTTGAAAAATTCTTTCTATGATCTCCACTAATACACTAATAACTTTTACATTTCGTCTTTGTTTTTTTTTTTAAACTTTGTTTTACTGGCTAAAATAATTTTAATAATTGCTGACAAATAAATAGTGTACTTTTGCATAAGAATAGCAACATTGTGTGACTGCTTTATACCATCTTTTTAATGACATTTATCATTTTCAACCACTTTATGCTTTGCATTTTATCTGTATAATTCTGCCTTTAAATTTTTGGATTTCGGACCCGTGACTTTGGTTTCAGGAGGAGTGTGAGGATTTACAGCGAAGAGTAAAAGATGGCTTGCTCAAGAGACCATTGGTTGTAAGTTCTTTTCAGTGCTTTGAATTTTTCTAAGATAACGAAACTCCTGAAGCACTACTAGAACAATCCAATTCCTTAAATTGGTTACTGAAAAGGAATATAACTCAGTGTATTCTTTATACATGAGAGTCTGTTTTACCCCAAACACTATGTCTGATGCTTTTATGAATCTGAATATTATAATAATACCATTTTTGTTTTATACATGGTAGGTGGATTTGGAGAAAATGGCAAGAGTTTTGCATGAGGATATAACTAAGCACGTACGTTCTGAACTATTATGGAACCTTGTGCTTTGATTGCTTCATTTTTGTTTCAGTTCAGTGGTTTTCTCAGTTTATTCATTTGCACTTCTTATGTCTGTTAAACATCAGTCTTTTGGCACAGTAAATAATAAGATATACAACAAAAAGGGAACATATAAAGAAACAATTGATCCAGAAAGTAGGACATCCGTATTAGCCATCTGCATTTGTAAGAGAATTGTACTTTCCTTAATATTGTGTGCATATCATTTCATGAACATATCGATGTTATTCTTATTTACTAGGCTGGATTTGCAATGAAACAGGAAGACACACAAACGATGAAACAATGTGATATATAGCTATATAGGTTATTTTTCCTTTGATAAATTAAGTAGCTATTAAACGGTTGTATCTTGTGTATCAAAAGATAGAAGAAGTGAGATAACATGCTATCACCAATTTTTTTTATTGATATGTTAACATCTCTCAATACTGTTGTGCTTGTGAATGCCAATATGCAACTCTTACATATTGTGTTTCAAATCCCAATGTCATACTCAGCTGCTCATGTTCCAAGCTTAGATATAGATTTACCATTTTTAATTAATTAATCAGATTTGATTGATTGACCTCACTGAAGGGGATATCATGTAGTTTTCTGTTATCGCCCCATTTTCAATGATAGGTGTATCTTTAAGTCTGTAAGATACAAAATTAGATTTTCCTTTATATAATAATAACAATAAATATATATTCATAAGTAAAAAGAATATAATAATATAAAATATTATATAGAAATATAAAGTATATTAAATATATTAATTTATTTCAGGAGGAAGAACTAGTAAGAGTTATAAAACCATCCATTCTAGTTTTGTATTTGTTTGGATAAAATACTTAGCTAATAATTCCATGCGTCATTCTTCTTCCAAATTTTTGATATTCTATATATGGCTTTAATGTTTTTTACGGTGAATGTAGATAAGTTAGGCTTTTTGACTCTTATAACCCTTTATTAATAATTAATTACCAAATTGACCTTCATTATAAATTATTTCAAAAATTTAACCTCCCAAAAAAATATAACACCAATATGATCTTGTTTGACCGTTGACCACCAAGTCTACCCGGGTACAACCCTTCTTATCCGGTATTTTTTGAAATTTTATGCCTACCTGAATAGGGAGGGGTGTACCCGGGTATATTTTTTGATATCTGGGAAATTGCTTGCATTATTTACCCGGGTAGGAAGGGGTGTACCCGGTAAATACCCGAGTAAATGGTGATGTTCCATAAAACCGATATATAAACAGATGCAGAATTGAAAGAAGGAGTTGAGAGTTGAACAAACTCACCTTGAAAATATAGAGGGGTTTGGGAGAAGGGGAATCGATGAGGGACACAAATAGAATAGCCATAATTTGAGCATTGTAACGCAAAACCCATTTTCAGAGCCTTGAATTTTCCTTTGCTTTTGCTTCCCAGATAAAAGAGAGATATTTAAAGGTATATAATAAAAACAAAACTCAGGAAAATAACGGTTGGATCAGGATAAAACAACTCGCCTTTCATTTAAAGACCACGCATAATTTGGCGCCTTATATTTTAAGTGAGCTAGGCTTCATGCTGCACACTTGAGTCCTATTTCTCATCACTCATGTCCGCCTTATATTTTCAAGAGATTTACCGGATACACACCTCCTTACCCGGGTAAATAATTCAAGCAATTTTCCAGATGTCAAGAAATATACCCGGGTAGGGAGGGATGTACCCGGGTAGGCTTGGTGGTCAACGGTCAAACAGGGGCAGATTGGTGTTATGTTTGTCGGAGAGGTTAAATTTTTGAAATAGTTTATAATGAAGGTCAATTTGATAATTAATTATTAATAAAGAGTTATAAGGGTCAAAAAGCCAGATAAGTTATCTATATCCACTCTCAAAACGATGTCGTTTTGGATTGAAAAATTAAAAAATTATTATAATCCTGAAATAAATTATAACTACAAAAATACTTTGATTTCCGCCTCAAAACGACGTCGTTTTGGACTCAATGTGGATAATTTATCTATAATTTATCCACACACACACACACATATATATATATATATATATATATATATATATATATATATATATATATACTGTTTCTTCGGTGTGTTCACTAAAATTATATATGTGCTTTACATGCTTGCTTCAAATAAGAGTACACATTTGGTATTTGGGCTTGGTTTTTTCACCTAACTTCTCTGCTTTCTTATTATATGGTGAATCTGTTTTAGTGGGTAGCAAGCGAACTCGCTCTGTTGCAAAATCTTATTGATCGAGCTAATGAAAAGGGTTGGCGTAGAGAATATCCTTTTCTGATATTAGATGATGATTTTTTCTATATTGTGGTAATGCCTCCCTATCCAATTTTGCATCAGAAGCTGGGAATATGTGGTGACTGTTGAACCTACTTAATGTATTACACTATACTTGTGTCTTAGTTTTGATCGTGAATTCAGAAATTAGTTTTGCATTAGGATTTTGTCTGATCATTGTGTATATTATGCTAAATGCTTTTTTTCAAGATCATTTTTTAGTCAAAAAGTGTAAAAAATAAAATAAAATAAAAAATATTCCCTATAAAACAGAGATTCCTTAATTGATTGGAAGTACATTGGATGAGCACCTACAAAAAAGGGAGAAGCTTGAGAGTCCACAAGAACAGGAACGTTTATTGCGTGAAATTCCTGAAGTTATTGCAGATGATCTAGATTCAGAATGTACAACATCAGATGTTTCAGAGAAAAAAACAGAAATCGATTCTCAAGAGTTATGCCAGACTCCATGTATGAAAGCATCTTTGGTGACTCAGATTCCGAAAGCAGTTGCCGATGGTTTTGTGAAACAAGAAATCAATTCACCAAAGTCAATTGTCAGTCTGAGTAGACCATCAGAAGTTCCTTTTTTCAATATGGCAATGGGTGGCACAATGTCGAATTGCATTTCTTGTGACGCTGCTGCAGGTTTGTTATAAAACATTCATCTTTTTCCATGATGCTCTCTTTTAAATGTAAGCCTGTTTTTTATATCTGTGAATGTGCTTGATGGAAATGCTGCATTATGTTTTGTTTGCTAGGAAGCATGCTACATTTATTTATTGTACTTCAAAAGCACCAAGGATAAGCCATATAGCATAGGAATCTGATAGCTCTTGGCAATAGGGAAGGTGGAAATAATAGACACATGATGAAATATAGGTTGTATTGAACCCCAAATAGGGAGATATAGTAGATTACAAAGGATAATGGGTTATTGAAGAGAACCCTGCTCTTCTACAGAACCTTGCTGCCTAATCTTTACCCAATACATGCCTGCCCCTACCTTCAACTACCCCTGGTTTATAAAATCACCTCCTAACCGAAATGTGTTCTATCCTCCACTTAAAGGATGCCAGCTGGACATTCCAGAATATACTATGTAACAGATTTTGACTCCACTCCACTGTTCTCAGTCCTATTCTTCCTAGTGTGCACCCTTTTTGTTAGAGTTGTATCAGAATCATACTGCCATAACATTTCCCTCCTTACCTACCAATGCCTCTGAACTTGATCAATAGGAAATGCTTCAATTTCTGTGTACATATCCAATTTTACTGGAAAGTTCAAACCATCTTAATTCTAAATGTAACTACAAATGCCTCTGAAGTCTGAAGAGTTATATGGTGTTTATAAAAATGAACAAGCGATGATTGAAAGGTTTCATGATAATCAATCATTTTATTCCTTTAATTTGAAAAAGTTCTTAAGTTAGAGAATATAAAAATTCACCTTGCATTCCATTTCCCTCCAAAACCCTCTGTCCCAAATATACCCTAAATGTTCAATGGAATACTGTAATATTTCTTTACATATGCATTCTCAATGTCTTCTTTTACCTTTATATTCTACTTGCCTTTTTCTTCTATATAGATTTCTTTAATATTGGCATGTGGACTTTGATGTAAATTGTATCTGACGCTTTAATGTTTGTGACCATTTGCATTCAGTTATTCTCTTTTTCAATTTTGCCTATTTGAGTGCTGGAAGCTGGAATGATTCCCACTGGAGATGAGAATGGGAAAGAAATGGGATAATCATTTGCTGCGCATTTTTTGTATGGTTAAGAAATGCATGACCTTTTCATTCTATTCCGATTTTGGGTATGCCACAATAAGAGAGTAATGGAATGGGAAGAAAACTATTAACATTTACAGTTATGCCTTTGCCTTAAACTAATTCTTAAAGCAAAAAATTTAAAAAGTCATTTTATATTTTAGACTCCATATCATTCAAATGAATTACAGTAAATATAGATGCAGCCATAAACTGAAAATGTAGCTGACACTGAGTTGAATATAATACATTTTTATGTTTTTTAAAATTGCAAATATGAAATTCTTGGTAAAAGCATACCTAATCTAGAAACTACTTAAAATTCAAATGGTAGCATCACAATATTCTATTTGGTGCAGATCAAGGTTGCCATTGTGGTGCTGTTGGGTGTTGGTCTAAGCTGGTTGTCCAACCTACCAAGCCTGAATTGTCTTCAGATGCTGCATTGAAATTAGTTGCATCCCAGGTGGCTTCATCTTCTCCTAAATAGAAATTCTATTCAGAGTAGATACAGTACTCTAATTCTCTATGATTTTTCAATTAAATCAAATTACTAAACCAAACTGAATTTCAGCGACTTTTAATTATTTCAAAGTTTTTCTTTGAGCTAATGCTTTTGAATTGGTTAATGAATATTATACTTTGACAAATTTTCATTGGACTTGTGGTTAAGAAATGCATCTACTTTTGTATTTTCCATGAATATAGTTTTAATTTTTTTCATCATGATTTTTCTGGATTTTAGCAATGGTGGTGTCACTATATCCTCGTGTATTTTCTGAATGATTTATCGAGTATGATTGATGATTGTAAATATATTGATTATTGAAGATTTCAAGTTGGACTATATCACCATAAAATGAGATTTCCGAAGTTAGTGAAGAGAAACGAATAAAAGCCTTTTATACTCTAAACTATAGAGGCATTAAGCTAATGAGTCATACTATGAAGTTGTGGGAGAGGGTTATTGAACATCGCTTGAGGAGAGATACCAAGGTTTCTGTAAATCAATTTGGATTTATGCCAGGAAGATGTACCATGGAAGCCATTTTCTTGATGCGACAACTTATGGAAAGATACCGAGAAAAGAAGAAGGACTTGCATATGGTGTTCATAGACCTTGAGAAAGCATACGATAGGGTTCCAAGGAAAGTTTTATGGTGGGTTCTGGAGAAGAAAAAGGTTCCATCAAAGTATGTAAAGGCAATCCAGGATATGTATGATGGGGCTACTACATGTGTAAAAGCTTGTAACGGAACATCAAGTTATTTTCCTATCACGGTTGGTGTACACCAAGGGTCGGCTCTAAGTCCTTATCTTTTTGCCTTAGTTATGGATGAACTAACAAAAGATATTCAAGAGGAAGTGCCATGGTGTATGCTTTTTGCAGACGATATTGTGCTTATTGATGAGAGCAAGGAGGGTGTTAATAGAAAACTTGAATTGTGCAGAAGCACATTGGAATCCAAAGGATTCACATTAAGTCAAAGCAAGACTGAGTATCTGAAGTGTGAGTTTTCTCTGGTACGAGATGGGGACTAAGAGCCTGTGCATTTAATTGGTCAAGAGGTACCCAAAAAAGATGCTTTTAAATACTTGAGCTCCATTTTACAAAAAGGTGGAGAGATTGATGAGGATGTAAATCATAGAATCAGAGCAGGGTGGATGAAATGGCGCAGTGCATCTGGGTTTTTGTGTGACCGCAAAATCCCCCTTAAGTTAAAAGGAAAATTCTATAAAACGGCAGTAAGACCGGCAATGCTATATGGAGTGGAATGCTGGCCAGCACATAGGCAACATGAGCATAAGATGGGAGTAGCAGAGATGAGGATGTTAAGGTGGATGTGTGGTTACACAAAGATGGATAAGATAAGAAATGAAGATATTCGACGAAAGGTCGGAGTAGTACCGGTTGCCGAAAAGATGAGAGAACATAGATTGAGGTGGTTTGGGCACGTGATGAGAAGGCCCCTGGATGCTCCTGTAAGAACTGAAGTTTGTTACCAAGAGCTCAACACAAAAAAGAGGCAGAGGTCGGCCGAAACTTACTTGGGGGAAGGTAGTAAAACAAGATTTAATGGAGTGGGATATAGATTGGCGGACGGTATGTCTTAGAACGGAATGAAGAAAAACTATAAGTATGGTGGAGGGTTAGACCCGTGGTTATTCCTATGTTCCAGATGGTCCCTTTTTAGTCCTTTTCACCTTCATTTCCCCCACTTCTTCTTATCTCTTTCTTTTTCACTTTTATTTATTTATATATACATATATATATATATATATTTATTATTATTTTTATTTTTATTTTATTTTTTCAACAATTTTATATCTTTCATGTGGGTTCATCTACCACCGACCCCAATTAATTTGAGATAAAGGTGATGTTGATGTTGATATTGATGTTGATACTCTAAACTATAATTCCATATTAAATGGCTATAAACATGTGGAGTAACAGGTCTATAAACATAATAGCCACTCTTTACAATAACCACTCTTGTTGTGGTTACTCTGTTTTGAATAAGTGTCTACTCCAAGAACAAGTTGGGAAATGGTGCTTAAAATCAGGCGCCAAAGTGGAATAGCATGCCTTTTGCTTTTTTCATTTTTCCCCTATCTTAAAGTGGTCTTTAATGGACGAAAAAACCACTCCGTATTAAATCCTGTTGAGATATATAAAACCATTAATGTAACCTCACCCAAAAGTTTAAACTTTTGGGTTGAATTGGTTCTTTACATGGTATCAGAGCCTCGGTGTACCGGGTTTGATCCTCATCGCCTCCCACTTTCTTTCTAGTGGAATTTCTTTCTCCGCACAGGTAGGTGGGTCTGTGCATTGTGTACCCTTCAAGCCCAGAGGGCTTTCATGTGAAGGGGCGTGTTGAGATATATAAAACTATTAATGTAGCCTCATCCAACATCTTAAGCTTTTGGGTGAGGCTACATTAATGGTTTTATATATCTCAACACGCCTCCTCACACGAGAGCCTACTCGAAAGGTGGACAATGCACAGACCCACCTACCTATGCAAAGAAAGAAATTCCACTAGAAAGAAAGTGGGGGGCAGTGAGAATCGAACTCGGGACATGAGGCTCTGATACCATGTAAAGAACCAATTCAACCCAACAGCTTAAGCTCTTGGGTGAGGCTACATTAATGATTTTATATATCTCAACAAATCTCGACCAGTGAGAGAGGGGTAAAGGCAATCTTTGTATGTGGTTTTATCCTTGTATATTTACAAAAAGGCTGCTTCCCGGATTCAAGTCTGTGACCTTTCAATCACAAAGGAGTAGTTTTATCACTGCTCTAGGCTTTCCCTCTTTCTTAAGGGATGAAACTCGTCACAGAATGTTTGAAACATTTTTGAAAGGTTTTTAAATTCTGATAATTGGTTATGAATAAACCAATTGAGATATGTTTGTAACCTATCAAGCATATAAATCTGTTAGACTTATACCTCTAAGAGGTTGAGCATTTTCCCAACGGTAAGGTTGCTATAATGCCTGGTTTGACAACTTGGCAAGCCCCTTAAATGTGGTGATTAGAGTTAGGGCAATGGTTGATCTCAACAATCTGGTTTTTTCAATATCCAAAGGGATGTGCTTGGGATTTTTGGTTGTGGAGGTAGGCTATGGTAATAGTAGACTAGAATTGTTGGCACGACTTTTATATGCCTGATTAAGACGAATAGATGGCTCTTACAGAGGCTGTTTTTCACAACAACTTCATTTTTTATCTTTTTTTACTCAATGGATGGTATTGGGGGGAGAGGGAAAGGAGGGTAAAGTTTTCATTTTTTGAATTGAGAAAGTTATGTGGTGTTGATAAAAAAATGAATAAGGGATGACCGGAAGGTTTCATGATAACCAATAATTTTATTCCTTTTATTTGAAAAAGTTCTTAAATTAGAGAATATGAAAAATTTACCTTCCATTCCATTTCCCTCATATACCCTCTACCCCAAACATATCCTAAATGTTCAGCGGAATACTGTAAAAAAATTTATTTTTCAAGTATGCGTTCTGGATGTATTCCTTTACCATTATATTTATTATTTACTTACCTTTTGCTTCTCTATGGTTTACTTTAATATTGGCTTGTTGACTTTGATGTAACTAGTATCTGATACTTTAATTTTCGTGATCATTTGCATTCAGTTATTTTCTTTTTCAACTCCACTTGTTTGATTGCTTGAATGATTCCTATTGGGGATGAGAATGGGAAAGAAATGGAATAATCATTCTCTTGGCATGTGTTGTATGGTTAAGAAATGAATTACCTTTTCATTCTAGTCCTAGGTTTGGTATATCAAATTAAGAGAGTAATGGAATGGGAAAAAAAATATTAACACTTTCACCGAGCCTCTCTCCGAGATAGTGCCCAAATTGTTACGCCTTTCGTGTAGGTCAGAACTTACCCAACAAGGAATTCCGCTACTTTAGGACCGTTATAGTTACGTTCGCCATTCACCGAGGCTTCGGTCACCGGCTCCCTTGTCATCAGGTCCCCAACTTTCTTGACCTCAACTCCCTTGACCTTTCGGCTTTGGGCAGGCGTCAGCCAAAAGTTCTGCCTTGGCCTTGAAAATTAATTCTTTTTAAAAAATATTTTAACAAAAATCATTATATATTTTACACTTGATACAATTCAAATGAATTATATTAAATATAGATGCAGTCATAAATGAAAATGTAGCCAACAATGAGTTGAATAAAGGGAAAACCTTGGTGTATAGTTAGCCGAGGTATCCTGACATTGGGAGAGTATAGGTGAGGGTTGATTGTGTGTAGCCTTATCCTTGTATGTTTTTTTTGAAGAGATTGTTTCCCAGACTCAAATCTGTGATCTTCTGGTTACAAATGAGCAACCTTACCGCTACTCGAAGGCTCGTCCTGATAGCTAGTTGAACATACTACATTCTTTTTCCGGAAAAATTACCAGTATGAAATTCTTGATAAAAACATACATAATTTTGGAAGAGCTAAAATTCAAATGCTTGTCATGTTCACTTTGTGTTTAATGATTAACCACTCATGACTTAATTAGCTTCGTGAGTGGTTAATTATTCCTAAATTGGAAATAATTTAATCTATAATTCCTTTTGTAAGCTTGCTTGGCTCAGCGGTAAGCTTGCTTGCCGTGGTGTGTCAGGTCACGGGTTCGAATCAGTCTCTCTGTAAAAAGCAGGGGAAAGACTGCCTAAAGTATTCCCTTCCCCAGACACTCACGAAGTGGGTATTTGAACTGGGTCGGCCCTTTATAATTCCTTTTGTAATTTTCGCTATTTCTTCTTATATTTTCATTTTCTTGATTGTTTTGTTTTTAATAATAGTCCTAGTATATCTTCAAATATTCAAAGATTACTTACCATTAAACCTTGATTAGCGAGAGTGGGGTGAATGCAATTTTTGTATGTAGCCTTACCCTTGTATAATCCCAAAGAAGGTGTTTCCAGGATGGAGTGAAGACAATATTCAAATAGTGAAATGATATAGAAATTTCCAATTTAAGCAGAACAAATGGCAATACCTATCTTCTCCAATCAACAAGTTGAGCAAAATCATTACTAGAAATATATGTCCTTCCATAAGTCCCAATATACCTTCTTAAAACATCATCTTAATGGATAGAGCCTATGTATCTAAACCTCTTCAAGCATGAAATACCTAGAAGGTAGAAATGTAATAGTTTTCTATGATTTTCCATTTCCCATATCTGATTACGTACTTGAGCTTGAATTGGATCAAAGTGTTAAAGACCAATTATACTAAAAGCTTAAGCTGTTTAGGTAAAGGTATATGATTGATTTTGTATATCTAACACGTTTTTTCATGCAAAACTCCATTGGGCTTGTAGCATGGTGTAGGTGTGCATTGAGCTTGTAACATGGATAATGCACAAGTCTAACTTTAGGAGTGTGGGATTGTAAACGCACTTGTCTAACTTTACCTTGTATTGAAATTCGACCCATTTATGAAGAATGGAGGTGGCAATGGTCAAACTCTTGGCCATCTAGTCATATAAGCTCTAATCTTAAAAGCCGGAGTTATTAGGTGAAGGTCCATAACTACTAAAAGCTTAAGCTATATAGGTAAAGGTCTATGATTGATTTTGTATGTCTAACACGTTTTTTCACGCAAAATTTCGTTGGGCTTGTAGCATGGTGTAGGAGTGCATTGAGCTTGTAATACGGATAATGCGCAAGTCTAACTTTAAGAGTGCATTGGATTGTAATATGAATAATGCACATGTCTAACTTTTCCTTGTATCGAAATTCAACCCATTTATGAAGAATGGAGGTGGCAATGATCAAACTCTTGACCATCTAGTCATATAAGCTCTAACATATTTGCAAAGATCAACTTTTAAAGCCTGAGTTATTAGGTGAAGGTCCATAAATACTAAAAGCTTAAGCTATTTAGGTAAAAGTCTATGAATGATTTTGTATGTCTAACACGTTCCTTCACGCAAAATTCTGTAGGGCTTGTAGCATGGTGCAGGAGTGCATTGGGCTTAGGCTTTTAACGTGGATGATGCACATGTTTAACTTAAGGAGTGCATTGGGATTGTAATATGGATAATGAACATATCTAACTTTACCTTTTGTTGAAATTCAACCCATTTATGAAGTGGAGGTGACAATGGTCGAACTCTTGACCACTTAGTCATATAATCTGACACATTTGCAAAGATCAACTCCTAAAAGCCTGAGTTATTATGTGAAGGTCCATAAATGCTTTTATATCTTCACCAAATAAAGAAATTAAACACATCCACCCAATTTTGACAGCGGATTAGAGAAAATAAAAAGGTGGACTACTTGAAATACCGCAAGTGTAGCCGTGATGCATAGAAACTGTCAAGAAGAGAGATCGGGTTGATAAATAGTTTGTACTGCAAAGACACCTGACATAATGAATGTTTCTCTGGTTGTGACAATTAATGTTGTTGCTTGCTGCCATAGTTGTTAGTATCGCATGATACATATTGAATTATGTATCGTACAATTCATAATCTCCGTGATACGTATCGGTTGGTTGAATTGAATGGGCCTTGTATCGCACCTGTATCATTGTATTGTGTGATACTATATCAAATTGTGTATCATACAATACGAAAATCAAACCAAAACTGGCAATTTCATATAAAAAAATCAGAAAGTATCTATTAACTGGGAAAAGAAAATAAAGATATAATTTTTTATTCATATTAATTTTTTTTTGAAAAGTCAAGAATGACATTGCCAATAAGAATGATAAGGGAAAAAGACCTCAAATTGTTGAAAAAGAAATGGGAGATGAGTAAGATGACTACACTGATGAAGAGGATGATGGATTAGTTATGTCACTGGTAGATGCTAATTGTGATATTGATAATATTAGTCTTGAAGATTGATGAGTAGGAGAATAACTAGTTTGAACTTTAATTACTTTTACATTTTGCTGATTGGATTCTTTTTGGAATTTGGATTTATATGATATTATATATTTTTAAATTATTTTTTATTATATTTTTGTATCTTACGATTTTGTACGATTCACGGTACAAAAAAAGTGGCTGAGCGATACACGATACCTATTGCAATTCAAGAATGTTGCTTGCTGCAGTATCGGGTGGATGGACGGAAGAGCTCTACGCTAGGACATTATGGAAAAAGCATTATTGGGTTGAGATTTTGGGTTTCTCATATTAGGATAATTTCTGGTTTGAAAAGATATAACAATTAGAATGATTGCCAAGAGAATTGATTGGAAGATACACTATCCCTTTTTGGAGAGAATGGCAATTCCTTCATTTGATGGAATGAAAATTCCCACCCTAAGGGTGATACCAAACATTCTGTTCTCATTTTCTTTCCCTTTCTCATTACATACAATCAATCCCTAGGTAATTTGCTCAATAACTTTTATGGAATTTAGTTTGTACTGCATTATTAAATTATAAAGATATATCCTGTTGACTAATTGTGGGGCTTTTGTCTGGAAAGGTTGATCAGAATGGAGGTTTGCATATTGGTAAGCTTGTTTCTTTATTTTGTTGGCTATATATTTGATTTTTCATCTGATTGAAAACATGCGTAGAATCTGTTATTATTTCATTTCCTCTTTTAGTTT
>JAVKPL010007996.1:0-32648 GCA_032173675.1 Gastrolobium villosum | reverse complement strand
CTCACACTTACTACATTGCCTACATAATTGAAGGATGAATACCATAGAAATTATAACATGCCAAAGTCAAACAAAAAATTGATCGAGACATATAGCTGCAGCAATAAGTTCCGAAAGTCGTAAACACAAGCATGATATCATGTGATTTTGAGTAATTTTATGCCCAACTACAATCTAATATTATAAATACAGGAAGGAAACTCAAACGGAAAAAAAAAAGGTTGATCACATCAAGTTGAGTCTCACTAAAGATTGACTAGGGAAGAAAAATACAAAGTACACACAGCTGCACGCAGCATGTGTTTTCCATGATATTCATAGCCCAACGCCATTGTCCAGCTTGACCATGCGCATTGATAAAAGCATTGTAAGTCTCAACATCAGGTTTGCACCTAGAAAGCACAATCCCAAAATTATTTATGAGTGGGGATATTGTACTACCAAAATTCTTACAACCAAGTTGGACTTACCCATCACATCACCATTGGATCAATGAAAGAGAATGTTAAAAAGTTTTGGAGAGAAGAAAATATGAATGATGGTGATAGGTAGTAAGTTGGTAGTAGAAAATTTTGGTAGTGAGAATATCCCTCCTCATTATTTATTACTTCATTAGTATACGAAGTTTAACGTAATATATACTTTTAAAACACATGAAATGGATAGTTACAATTCAACTAAAATCACATATTCAATATAAGTTGAAATATATAAAACCATTAATGTAGTTTCACCTATTAACTTAAGTTTTTGGTTGAATTGGTTCTTTAGGGGGCGTGTTGAAATATATAAAACCATGTCCACCCTTCCGCCTATTGGGCTTCGCGTGAGGGGCATGTTGAAATATATAAAACCATGTCCACCCTTTAGCTTCGTGTGAAGAGCGTGTTGAAATATATAAAACCATGTCCAGCCTTCAGCCCAACGGGCTTCGTGTGAGGGGGCGTGTTTGAAATATATAAAACAATGTCCACCCTTCAGCCTAATGAGCTCTCGTGTACCTGAACGTGTTGAAATATATAAAAGCTCACCCTTGGTTGTTTACAATGTAAAGTTACTAAATGGTATAAGAATGTTAATCATAGTTATACCTCCATTCTTGCATCTCAAAAAATAATCCACGAGCTTGGTCAATTCGATGATGCCTGGCCTGCAACCTAATCATCATATTGTAAATATCATTCCGGGCACAATAATTCTTCTGGTTTTTCATCCAACGAAACACTAAGTTACAGTGTTCAATGGACCCTCTCTGTGTCAACTCCTACAAAGTTGAAAATGAAAATAAAAATAAAAATGCAGATTTAGATTAAAAGCTTCTTCTACTCATTATTCATTTGTGAAAAGGAACGAGAGTTACAAATTACAATACCCTTATAAGGAAAGGGAAATTCTTGCGTGCGAAGCGCCCCATCCAGCGGTTCAGTACACCCTCGACGTCGTCCTGCAGGGTGAGGGTGAGGACCAAGTCGACAACCTCGGAAACCGTCCAGTCCTTCTGGAAGCGGTTTGCGGCGACTCGGATGCGGTGGCGGGCGGGGATGTCGTCCTTGCGGAGGCCGGAGACCCTGGAAGAGACATCGTGCTCTCCTCTGTCGTAGTCCACGAAGCCTTCCTTTGTCTCCTTGAATGCCAACTCGTTCGACTTCTTCTTGCAAGTGATGGCCGTTCTTGGCCGAGTCGACTCGCCGGTACCGGCGAGTTGGACACAGACACAGTGAGGTGCGCCGCTGGCCATCGACACCGGGAATGTATTGCGGAAATGAGATTTTATTATTATTTATTTATTATTATTATTATTATGAGAAACTGGGTTTAGAATTGTAATTGGGCTCTGTTAGGTTTCTGATCGGGCTCATTATAATTGGGCTCCATTAGGTTTGTGATTGGACTTATTATTAACCACGTGGCAATTGATGTTATGATTAAAAACGTGATAATTTCTGCCAAATTTTGGTTCGGGATCAAGGAAGTGAGTGATTTTTTTTAATTTAAATTTTAAATAATAAAAGGGTTTGTTTTTTCTGATGTTACATTATATAACTTTATCTAATGTTCATCAAAATAACGTCGTTTTGGGAGGAAAATTATGGTATTTTTGTAATTTTAATTTATTTCAGAGTTATAATAGTATTTATTTTTCTAATTTTTTAAATTTTCAATCCCAAAACGACGTCGTTTCGATGAACATTAGACAAAGTTGTCTAAAGTAACATCAGAAACTTTTTTCCTATGATAAAATATTAGTTTGTGTATTTCTTTCACTTAAAATGTCATAATTTTATATTCTTTAAAAATAATATTTTTTCTTTTATTTAAGTTGAACGGATTTTATTTTTTCAAAATTGTTCATGCTTCAAAGCCAATTCATAATCTATAATTTGTTTTGAACAATTCGGAACAAATTTGAGTTTGTAAATTAGTTTTAAACTGATTTTAAATATATTCTGAGCCGATTTCAAAGCTGTTTCAAACCAGTTCTTTTGATTCGGTTTAATTTTCAAACTTATTTATAAAACCAGTTCAGTTCTTAAAACTAGTTAAAAAAATGTAATTTGATTTAATTCAGTGTGATTTAGTTCGGTTCAATGGTTTTGTACGACGCTAGGTTGGATTTCTACTCCCCAAAATATGATAGAAGTATTATCAAGGCACTAAAGTTGCAAAATCAGGTTAGACTTGGAAAATTTATTTAGTTGTAAGCAACAAAACAAGATACAATGACGATGATATAGATCACGAATGATGAATTTCGTTAAGTGTATTCGAAGGTTACATTTTATTTTTTTTGGAAACTGATCCTAATTATCTTTCTGAGGTGAATCAGAAGTGTAAGATATCAGATGAGAATCCAAGAAGAGAGAAAAGAAAAGAGAAGAGAAGAGAAAATGAATCTGATCTACTGTATCTGAAAAGTGTATTTGAATCAATGCATAACCCCCTACTATACCCCATGTATATGTAGGTAAGTTATAACAAACAACTCAACAGCTAAGAGTTGTTGTAACAAACTATAACAGAAAGATAAGTCTTAATAACAGAAAGCTAGATAACAGAAAGATAAGTCTAATAACAGAAAGCTAGTGAAACTGAAACTGTTATTCACTTTCATCCCCCCTCAAGCACAGTGGTCGATGAACCAGAGACACGAAGCTTGGTACGGAAATCTGCAAACGAAGTGTTTGAGATAGCCTTAGTGAGACCATATGCAATCTGGGAAGTTGCAGGAACATGAGTGACAGAAACAATCTTGTTAACAACTTTCTCCCGAACAAAATGGAGATCAAGCTCAAAGTGCTTGGTTCTAGAATGAAATAAAGGGTTAGCAGTAAGCAAGACAGCACTCAGATTGTCACAGTAGACAGTTGGCACTTGCAGCAAAGGAACTCGAAGCTCACTGAGCAAGGAGCGCAACCACATAATCTCAGTAATGGTGGAGGCAAGGCAGCGGTATTCAGCTTCTGTACTGGAACGACTCACAACCGGTTGCTTCTTTGATGACCAGGAAATGAGATTTCCTCCAAGAAAAACACACAGTCCAGACGTGGATCGACGATCATTGGGATCTGATCCCCAATCAGAATCACAGAAAGCAGACAAATGAAAGTTAGAGGAAGGTTTGATGTGAAGACCAAAAGAAGATGTACCACTTAAGTATCGAAGGATCCTTTTAACCGTCTTCCAATGTGTATCAAGAGGATTATGCATAAATTGGCAGACCTTGTTAACGGAGAAGGAGATGTCAGGACGCGTGATAGTGGCATACTGAAGTGCTCCCACAATGGATCGATATAGAACAGGATCATGGAAGGGAGATCCATCTGTAGAAGACAGTTTTTGGCCCGAGATCATAGGAGAGGGCATGGGCTTTGCATCAGCCATGTGTGCTTTCTTTAAAAGATCAGAGACATATTTAGACTGAGTCAAGTGAAGACCACCAGTCTTCAAAGAGTGAGCCTCAATTCCCAGAAAGTAATGTAACTTGCCTAGATCTTTAAGAGCAAATGCTGAATTCAAAGTTGTAATGAGAGAAGAAATAGCAGTAGAGTTAGAACCTGTGATCAGAATATCATCGACATACACAAGCACATAGGTAATAGCAGTGGCAGTGAACGATACAAAGAGGGAACTATCACATTTGGCAGATGTAAAACCAAGTCTTAGCAAAGTGGAGCTTAACTTCTCAAACCAAGCACGGGGTGCTTGTTTAAGTCCATATAAAGCCTTAGTGAGGCGACACACTACACTTTTGTCATCAGTAGAGAAACCAGGAGGCCGAACCATGTATACTTCTTCAGTTAAAACTCCATTGAGGAAGGCGTTATTCACATCTAACTGATGAATAGGCCAGTCTCGAGAGATAGCAAGAGTAAGAACCACTCTTATGGTGGTAGGCTTAACCACTGGGCTAAAAGTTTCTGCATAATCGAAGCCTTCTTGCTGGTGAAAGCCTTTGGCAACCAACCGAGCTTTATATTTAGAAATGCTACCATCAGGACTATATTTGGTTTTAAAAACCCATTTACAACCGATGGGAGACCTGCCTGGTGGAAGAGAAACAAGTTGCCACGTATTGTTGCGAAGAAGAGCTTGGTATTCATCTTTCATAGCTTGTAACCAATGTGGTTGTGCCATAGCCTGACTGACAATAGTAGGTTCCAAGGAAGAGAGAAACACTTTCGGTTTAAAGATTCCTGCCTTAGCTCGAGTAGTCATGTGATGATCATTTTGAAAGGCAGCATGATGACCCAATTGAGGTGTAACAGACCTGCTAGAAGAGGCAACATCATTTGGAGAACCAGCAACACCTACTACTGGCAATCTGCAAGAGCTAGTACTGGCAACAGGTAAAGCAATAGGTATATTGTTAGTAGAAACATTAGAATGTACAGATATTGGAACACTCAATGACTGAGAAACAGTAGGTATATGAGGTACAACTGACGATGTTGGTGGTGATGGAAGTGGGGAAAGCTTGGGAGTTTTATAAGGAAAAAGCTTTTCATCAAAAATAACATGGACAGTGGTGACAACCCGACCTGAAGCAGTGAGACACTTGTAACCTTTGGTATACACAGCATAGCCAAGAAAAGTACAAGGTTCTGACCTATAACTGAATTTATTCTTGTTATATGGTCTTATGTAAGGGTAGCATGCACATCCAAAGACTTTGAAAAAGGAGTAGTCTGGGAGTTTATTGAAAAGAATCTGAAAAGGAGATTTATTTCCCAAGGTAGGAGAGGGCAACCTGTTAATCACAAAGGTAGCAGATACAAATGCATCTTCCCAATATTTTAAAGGAAGAGCAGAAGCTGCCAGCATAGTGAGACCAGTATCTACAATGTGTCTATGCTTCCTTTCAGGTGTACCATTCTGTTGATGAACATAAGGACAGGTCAACCTATGTAGTATACCATGATTCTGTAAGAAAGAAGTAAGAGTGAGATATTCTTTACCATTATCTGTTTGAAGGGCTTTAATCTTGGAACTCAACTGCAGTTCAACCATGTTCTTGAACCGGATGAAAATAGAAAGAGTTTGGGATCTGGTTTTTAAAGGGTAAATCCAAGTGAACCGACTATAGGCATCAACAAAACATATGTAGTACCTTGAACCATATATACTGTCCATAGGTGCTGGACCCCATATATCAGAGAAAATTAACTCAAGAGGTTGAGAATAAACTGTGGAAGACAAGCTAAAAGGTAATTGATGCATCTTTCCCATACAACAAGCACAACATGGTGTAATGTCAACTTTATTATGAAATGGAATATTACAATTGGAGAGGACAGCTTTTATAGTTTTGAATGAAGCATGTCCTAGTCGACTATGCCAAAGATCAAGAACAGAATTACAGGAAGAATTTTGAGAAGAATGAACAGACTTATTATAGGTGGAAGTTTCTGTATGAAGTGCAGCAAGAAGAGACTTCTTGAGCACTTTGTCACCTTGGAATGCATATAATCCATTCTTAAGTGTCCCTTGGAGAAGAATCTCCTTGGTGGCCTGAGATTTAACAAAGCATTTGTTAGAATGAAACTCAAAGAAAACATTATGTTCTTTAGAAAATTGAGAAACACTGAGCAAGTTTTTGGACAAACCAGGAACATGTAAAAGATTGGATAAAGAAAAGGAAGAGGAATTGTAAGGAGAGTGAAGGACTGAGTGACCAACATGCTGTATACTCATACCTGTTCCATTACCTATCTTGACAGAATCATTGCCTCTGTAGCTCGACTTTGTAATCAGATTTGACTGATCAGGAGTAAAGTGATTAGTTGCTCCTGAATCAGGATACCAAGTAGGATCAAAAATTGAGCAGTGATCAGACACATCTTCATATTGAGAAGAACGAGTTGATTCAGCTACAGCAACATGTGCTTGAGGTTTCTGAGATGAGCCATTAATCTGATGCTGATTATAAGGATTTGGAAAACCTTCTGTGAATCGATGATGACAATCCCAAGCAATGTGACCAAAACGTCCACAAACTTGGCATTGTGGTCTATTAGAATTCTGAGAATTGTGAAAATTCTGATTAAATCTACCACCTCTATAGGGATTCCTGCCTCCTCTATAGTTTTGACCTCTCCCTCTATTAAAAAAGTTTCCTCTTGTAGAATTGAATCTACCACCTCTTGAAAACTGAACTTGAGCCACATTTGCTTGCAGCTGATTTTCTGTCTTTCTGTGCTTCTCTATACGTTCTTCTTGTGCCATTAACAAAGACTCGATTTCATTTACAGTATAGGCATCAGTTCTTGAAGTAACTGATATAATGAAAGGATCATAATCCTCACCTAAACCGTCGAGTATGGCATCAATATGATCTTCAGTGGATATAGGAGCTCCTGTGGCTGCTAGCGAATCAACAATCTTCTTTATCTGCAGCAAATATTTTGAAATAGAGTCTCCTTTCTTTGTGCTTTTGAGTTGAACCTTCAATTTTTTAATTTTTGCTCAAGTTTGAGAAGCAAAGAACTCTTCAAGTCTCTGCCAAATTTCACGAGAGGTGTTGCATCCAACCGCTCTAGTAAGAAGAGAATCGGACA
This sequence comes from Gastrolobium villosum, assembly GCA_032173675.1. NCBI lineage: Eukaryota > Viridiplantae > Streptophyta > Magnoliopsida > Fabales > Fabaceae > Gastrolobium > Gastrolobium villosum. The sequence goes on along the minus strand of JAVKPL010007996.1, from coordinate 25,593 downwards.
TGGAAGCCAACAACCAAGAAACCAGCAACTGATCTTGCTGTTCCCAAAGATCTGCTCCATATTCATTTCTTGCTGATTCTGTATCTCCTGAGATGAACTTCTGTAGTTTGAAACCTTTGATTGTTGCTGATGCTTGTTGTTTCCAAGGGAGAAAATTCTCCTCATCTAATTTTATCGAAACTGAATTCGAAAAAGTATGTAACACTGGTTGTGTTGAAGCGTGATTTTCCATGGATCAAGATTCAAGCTCTGATACCATGTAAGATATCAGATGAGAATCCAAGAAGAGAGAAAAGAAAAGAGAAGAGAAGAGAAAATGAATCTGATCTACTGTATCTGAAAAGTGTATTTGAATCAATGCATAACCCCCCTACTATACCCCATGTATATGTAGGTAAGTTATAACAAACAACTCAACAGCTAAGAGTTGTTGTAACAAACTATAACAGAAAGATAAGTCTTAATAACAGAAAGCTAGATAACAGAAAGATAAGTCTAATAACAGAAAGCTAGTGAAACTGAAACTGTTATTCACTTTCAAGAAGTATTTCTGCGGGTTTGACTCTTTGAGCCACCTATGAGACTAATCCAGAGTTCGGGTGCGAGTCCAAGGATTACGGTACTTATGCCCCTCTCCAGATGGTGTTGGTGGATTTCGAACCGAGATCCTTTCCCACTACTCAGTTCTCATGCTACCAACTGAGCCACCACACTTACATTTAATGTATACTGAGGGACAATACAAACAAAACAATACAATACAAGTTGTTGAATCTCAATTTTTTTGTGTTATTAATTGTTTGATGACCAATTTATAAGATTATATTTTTTTGACATATCCATAAATAGAATAATTTTACATGCATGAATGGGTTATTGGTCTTATGATGTGAATAAGATTTTATAATTTGATATAGTAGGTAAAAAAATTAAAAATTTATATTGTCCTTTGAATTGATTTTTATTCCATACATATATTATTTCAACAATCAAACTAGACATAGTTGTTTTTTTTAAGAAAATCTATTGTCCCATCTCTTATTCTTTTGACAAATCAATTTTGATTTCAAAACCATCTTTCTATTTTGTTCATTCCTTCACATTGTTGTGCAATGCGAGAAAATAATTAGAGAACGGACAACATTGCATTGATTACGGATCACCGAATAAAGGCTATATCAAAAAACCATCGATCAAACAATATAATGATAGCATGGAATAAAGGTGATATACTCTGAAACCATTTCATTGGTCGGAAGTACCTCTGACCAAATTATTCTACAAACAACAAAGTTTCACTTGGATGCTGATGGGAAAGAGAAACACTTGAAAATAGACAAATCGCACTATGTTTTCAGCACTCAAACGTGCTCAAATATAATAAACCCATTTCTAATTTATCAAGTAATGGTTTATATGTAGGGAAAAATGAAAAATCTTTCTCATTTTGAATGACATAAAGTTATGTCATTTTTAATGAAATTACGTTCTTTTGGTAAGTTTTTACATTCTCTCCTCCATTTTCTTTTTATTTCTAATTTTATAAATTAGAAAAAATGATAAAACACTAAAATAACGTATTTTCATTAAAAATGACATAAAGTTGTGTCATTTAAAATGACAAACACTAAACTCACACACATATATATATATATATATATATATAGGGTTTAGCGGATGTAAAGTGACTGCACCTAAGGATTGGTGCAGTCATATAAAACTACGTCGTTTTATAATGTGAAATCATTAAATATGAGGAATAATAACCATACAAAGGTGGAAATAAATATAAAACATTAAATATTGGGAATCATAACCATACAAAGGTGGAAATAAATATAATATTTTTATTTTCTACAATTAATTTTAAATGCGAACTTCCTTTATCCCACCCAAAACGGCGTAGTTTTTAGGTGACTGCACCAACGCTTATATACAGTCACATTACAAATCATTTTGCCATATATATATATATATATATATATATATATATATATATATATGAGGTAGGATCCTTTGATACCGGTGTCAAATTTAAAATTTGACACCTCATCTGAGAGCCGTTAAATTAAAAAAGATCAATGTTGTCAGATGCTTACAAATGTCGTTGATCTTTTTTATCTAGCGGTGCTTATTTGATTGTTTTCAAACCCACATGAACAGCCAATTTGACTTTGCGGCGACATGAACACTACAAACAAATCATCAAACTGTGCAGGTTCTTTGCACATTGCAAAAACTTTTTGAGTAGAAATTACAGCAAGAAAATTTCTATAACATGCTAGAGGAAGGAACAGATTGATAAGGCTATTAGTTGTCAACCGGTTTAAAATAACCCAAAAGTTTGAAAACTACTTGTTGGTGAAGGTTGTCAATGGAGCAGCCATTGGGTGCACATGGACACGAATTCTAATTACTGCCCCGGAGATTCCTTCGTTTATATTTTAGTTTACAATTTACACTTCATTCTATTCCGAATGTGACGAATGATTGATTTCTGAGTGGTCACATGAACGGTTGATAAGTTATCGGAGTTTTTCACGACCTTATCATTGTAATTAGAACTATAGGATCATCAACTCGTTAAAACCCTTGCCTAATTTCCCTTATGTCCAATTGCAACATACAACAAAATGGGCTTGTGGAGGAGCAATAGAAAATGAGAGAAATTAAAGGTATTGGCCATAACGTAGGAAAAACATAACATGTTTTGAGTAAAATAAAAACGTATCAATTTTTATGGAGATAATTGACATTATGATTCATATTATTAAACTCGAATCAGAGCGAAAAAAAAATTCCACGACCTCAATTTGGATATGTATATCTAATTAGGAGACAAATCCATTATCGATCAATTCAAAATACTCATGATTCATTGCTAATTGTCATGTTTGGTGGCCCACATGATGTAAGGGCTTCGCACTCATGAGGATAAAAGATACGTGTCCGAGGAACGTAATGAATGAATCAACATATTGGACCTCAGATGGGTATCACGGAGCAGCCCAATCGATCATCCACAATAGACCTTGCCACCTTGGCAACCAATTCAAAATAGGTCCAGAACAGAAGTTTTCTAATTTGGTATTATGCGAAATAATAATGCCAAGATGAGACCAGATAATGGTAGTTTAGTCGACGCTAGGAAATCTGAGCAGATAAGGATGAGAGTATGTGTTCGATTCTTCTCATTACTGTCTTTGAGAGGAATTTAAAGTCTTAATTCCAGGACCAACCTCGAATCAGACTAATCACGAATCGATGAATCAATTGAAATATCTTTAAAAAAATGTCAAGATGAGAGTCCTCACAACCAACCCAAAATAAGTTCATATGGACCGGTCTGAACAAGTTCAACGAAAAAAATAGTGTAAGTGATATTATTTTTCATTAACTTTTTTTCATACCAACTTTAATTACTTTTTTTGAAGTGAATAAATCCCATGAATATTTTCACAAATTTCAAATTAATTTTAAATCGAAGTTTAGTGGCAATTAAAATTCACTTTTGGATCCTAATTATTTTTCCTTTTAAATTACATAGCAAAAGACTTATTCTGACTTTTCTTGAAGTTTTTTTTGGTTAATAAATGGGAAATATGATTCAAAGATTTAATCACCATGCATGTTTAATCTTTCATGAAACAAAAACGAATGGCAGAGTTGAGCTACTAGCCAACAAGTATCACTTTCCAAAGGAACCGACACAGGGACGGCCGAGAGAAGCTCGAGTCATTACTTTATGAGGTACTTTTGTACATGCAACTGTTCACTGTTCAGAAATTGGTAGTCCCTATAACCACGTGTGCTTAGGTTCCTGGAAGTTTCCACTGCATCTTATTGTGGCACACAAACACTGATGCATTAGTATTTGGGACCCTTCAAATAACTCTTCTCAACAATCCTCTTGTCAATGAACACGCACGATTAATTACAAATACCCTGTTTTTTATATATTGTTTGATCATGCGTGTTGAAACTTGAAATTTGGATCTCCAGGCATTATGGTTGTTGTGAGCTTTTTGCTTCTTTAAATTTAAGAAGGGAAATATTACTCTCCTTCTCCTTTTACATAAGATATCATCTCTCATTTTCTCCCACTTCGATCTCTGTACCCCACATTTTTCTTTTTCTTTTTTTTCTTTTTTCTTGTAAGGGTGAGACTCACCTATTTTCTGTCCACAACATAAGATAATTATCTTATGTTAGATGAGATTAATAAAACCCATTTAAGAATGGGAAATATAGTTCCATTTTAACGGAGCAACCGATATTTATTAGGGAAAAACATCTGTTATTTTAAAGGATATAAGTTTATATCATTTTAGATCTTAATCGTTGATTTTCATCCATCAATAATTATAATTTATTGGATTAAAATTATTAATTAATTAATAATAAATTTAGCCCATTAAATTTAACCCAATAGATTATAACAGTTGATGGACGAAAATCAACGGTTATGATCTAAAATGATATAAGCTTATATCTTTTAAAAAGATAAATGTTTTTCCCTATTTATTATGTATGTTTGGGGTATATAATAAAAAGAGAAAAGATCCGTTTATAATTTTTTTTTTATAAATTATATTAAGTATGATTGGTCATACACTCTTGATTGAAGTATGACTAGTCAAATATAATATAATTTGTAAACAAAAAATTTATAAATATAACCTTCCCCTAAAAAAAATATTAAAACTGTTAAAAAAAAAAGTTCTCCTAAAAAATGATCTGTTTGTGTGCAGAATTGCAGATAAAGAGAAAAGTAATTTTCATATTTTTATTATGTACCACTGGGGTATATGGTAAAAATCATGAAAAAAAAAAAAAATCTGCACCGAATCTGAACCCGTTAAGTATTTAACCTATAGATTCAGCATTTATTCGTATGATATATGTTCTTTAAGAATTTTAACTCCCAACAACTTCCATTTTTCATACTGTCTATTATTTATTGTTGTTATTATTATTGGTTTCTTTTCACGGCTTTTGTTGTATCCTTTAATTCATAAGATAACATAAAATCGTACTTATTTTCACTCCGACAAATGCATGTCTTCATTCAAAGATTTTTGTGCCCCAGAGATCTTCAACCAAAATTGTATCTTTCATGGGATCTGCATTTTTTTACCACCCTTTGTTTCAGCCGTAATATATTATGCCTCATATTCGCTTGACCATATGTGCTTTGCTGGATATTATTACTAGAATTTCTTTTACTAATCGATATCTGCCCTCGTGTTTCATGTAAATATTATATTATACGTTAATACTATTATTACACGAATAGGGTTAGAAAATTTCAACTCTGGGTTATCATTAATGGTTAATTTTATTTTTATAAAAACAGGCTATTATCTGATTGGTTAATTTTCAAGAGACAAGAACAATTCATCCTATTATTGAATATTTGAATGTCACCAAGTCATTTATTTGGGATGTGTGCACCAGTTTTTTTGTTTTTTGTTTTATAAAGTGTGGGTTAAAGACAAATTAAATTATGGAAAAAGTGTGTATCATTTTAAAGTAAGTAAAATTATGTCATTTTAAGTGAGAAAAAGAGATAAATAAAAGAGAAGAGAGTGAACAAAAAAATATAAAAGTGTTAGTTCCATTGTGAGAGTAAAATGACATAAGTTATATCATTTAAAAGGACAAACACATTTCTCTTAAATTATAGGTTATTACTTAATAACTCGTAACGAAAGGATCATTATATTTGCAGTTAAGTTCTTTGTCGTTACTTTAGTATAAATATGAGTTCATTTTTTCTGCTGTCACCGCAGATAAGTTTTATGCAATAAATCCAATACGACGTCATTTTGAGGTGTTTTTGTAATTTTAATCTATTTCAGGATTATTATAGTCTTTATAATTATAATTTTTAAATCTTTCAATCTCAAAATGACATCGTTTTAGGAGTAAATGAAGATAACTTATCTGGATAAATTGCAGAAATATTTTTCTGTATAAATATTTAAGGATATTTTATTAAATTTAACACACCCTTCAAGCTTTTTAATTTTGAACTCGCCCTATTGATAACTCTCTATCTAAATCTAAGAAACAGCGTGGGAGAAGACTTTGCTTAACACGGTTATTAATCTCCCATCTTTAGTGCTTATGGTGCTTCCTTATTCATCAACTCAGAATGTACTTTTGATAGTTAGTGTTCTAAATTTCATGTAATTTATAAATATTTTCAACAATATATTCTGGTTTATATTATTCCACCTATGATTTTGGTTTATTGTTCAGTTAAAACGGGTTCTTTATTTTGGTTAGCTCTCCATTTATAATTAAAAAAGCAATACTCAATTGTTCAATCGTGATTGTTTTTTTGTTATAAAATTTAAGAAAAAAAAATGTAAAGGGTTCTTTATTTTGGTCAATTTCCCATTTATAATTGAAAAAGTATACTCAATTGTGCAAGCTTAATTGTTTGTTTTTTTTTTCTTTTTGTATATGTAAGGTTAGAGACAGCCCCATAGAAATTAAATTAAATTAACTTTGCGAAAATAACAAACACGAAAAAAGTATGCTAGATACAGCAACCAAATACTAGGGGGAGAATGAAAAACACATAGATTATTTTCCTTTGGATGATTCGGTGGGAATTTAGATAACCAATCTACGCAGCCATTATTCTCTCAGTAGGTATGAGTAAGATGAACCTCCCAATCTTTCGCTAACCATGCTCAAATGCGAGTCACTAGTCGCGGCTCTGGAGCTGCTCCTCTATCTTTGGTATCTTATATTTTTTTTTTGGTTATAAAATTTAAGAACATAATCATATTTAAAATTTAAAAAAAAAAAAGCTACAAGCTTCTGAAATTTTTTTACAACAAAACTAATAAATAATTTATAATCAGACAGAAACCAATAAATCTCACAAATAAAAATTGGACCTAAATGCTAAAATATAATGATGTTATGCTATATGCATATTCCAACAATGTGCTACATTCTGTCGGCAGGGAAAAATAAAAATCTTTAACTAGCTACTATTTATTTATTTTTTTAACTATTACTATTTCTTCTAATTTGATTATTCAATAGCGTGCCTTTTTCTTTAATATTTGCTGTGGGGACATTCACACCTCCCACATATATACTATTCATTTATTTATTATTGAAAATAAAGTATATTAACTTTTTTCCTTACAATTATGTTGTATGAAAACAAAATTATATGAAAAATCTTTATGCGGGGAACAATAATACTATTTATAATATACATTTTTAAATTGTAAAATAAATCACATGAAATTTATGAACTTTCCCTAATTTAAATGACAATGTAAAAAATTATTTTATTAATGTTTACCTGAATAAAAAAGATCTCTACAATAGGGTAGCTTAGACTTTTACTGAAGAACATTGATGTTTTTTATTAGGAGAAAGAATAAAAAAAAGAGCATGTGTTATTTTTTTATTTGTTTTGTAACTGTATTCTGTTTTTAATTAGAACATGCATGGACGTTGACCATACAATGATTGTATACTATAACAAAAGGAGAGTCCTAATTTGTGGTTATCTGATTATCTCGCAACAGTTAGCATTTTGTCACTTCGCAAAAAAAAAATTATCAGACTCTTATGTAAATAGTAAATTTTGTCAAAATATCACGTGGCATAATAAATTATGTTTATAAATAATTCGTTACATAATGTAACAAAATATGCCATATCAGAATGCTCATAACCAAAAATACCATGTGTAAAAATTGGAGAAATTCGCTACCCTATGTAGCGAATTTCTCCAATTTTGACACATGGCATTTTTGGTTCTGACGTGACATATTTCGCTACACTGTGTAGCGAATTATTTGCACACATATTTCGTTACACAGTATAGCAAAATATGTCACGTGCCATTTTGACAAAATTTACTATTAGCGTGGCAGTTTAATAATTTTTTTTGCTGACACTTTCATCACTGTTCCCATTATCTCCACGATGCAATGTATTGTATCAGATTCTAACAAATTGAAACAGTATCATGTCAACAGCAATTTGTCTCTTTCAACTTATCATAACTTAAGGTTACAAACAATTAGTTGTAAATGTTCGCACAGCAAAAAAAGTAAGGGAAGTGATATCTACGGACGTAAAAAATAAAATAAAATTAATTACTAAAATTAGTATCTACGGAGGTAAAAAATAAAATAAAATGAATTACTAAAATTAGACTTGCGTGAAGTTTTTGCTTTATATGCATATCTGTTTTTAATTTATTTTAACTTTTAATTGATTCATATGACATGAAAATGGTAATCAATATCAAGTTTGTTGAATAGCATGTATTATTTGGTCGATTTTTTGTATTGTTTATTGTGAATTGTATCGAATCGTATAATACATGATTATAATAAAAAAATTTAAAATATACATTATACTTAATATCATATAAATTCAAAGGGTTTATCATCTATCATTTAACATGATCACAAAAATTTTCCTACACTCACAACATTTTGTGGGGCCCGCAGCAAAAAAAAAACTATGGCACGCAAAATGAATCTCTATAACATAACACAATCATTTTTCCTACAACGTAACTCTTATAAAACTGTCAAAATGTAGATATACATAATCTGGGATAATAGTTTCTTCCATTCATTCGTTCGTTCATACTTTCCCTCTTCAATTGAGGTCTTTATTTACAAATACCCTAGTAACGTCTATTCTAACATTCAATTTACAACGTATAACGGAAAGATTAAATTATAACTTTATTACAGAAACGTATAATGAAAATATTAAATTACAACTTTATTACATAAACGTAATTATAACGGAAAGATTAATTGAGAACAGATTTGAATTCAAAATTCAATTCAATAAAAACCCAAATTCAAATTCTAAAAAAGATTCAATTAGCAAAATACATAAGTAACTGAAGTGCAAACGAGTTATTATCCTATTTTTCAATCATCAAGATTGATATTGTCACTACTATCACTTTCAGTATTTATTAGTGACATAATTAATTCATCATCATCTTCATTAGTGTAGTTATTTGACTCATCTTCTATTTCTTATTTAGTGTTAGAGAATATAATATAAATCATTAAAAAGTCGGTTACCCAACACATTAAGGTTTTGGGTTGAAATGATTCTTAATTTGGTTCCAGAGCCTCGTGATCATGAGGTGACGAGTTCGATCCTCACCGCCTCCCACTTTCACGTGAGGCCCTCACCTAATAGTTTAAACTTTTGGGGTTGAAATATGAGGTCTTTTTTTCTTACCATTCTTGTTGGAAATACCATTCTTTCGACTTTAAGATTTCGAGTACCTAAAAAAATAAAAATATACATAACAAAATATATATTTATCTAATTATTTTCTTTGTTAACACATGTTTTTCAGGTTGACATTTAAATTTAAATTACAAATAAAATCTTTATTTTCTTTATTAATAATAATTTTTTGTAGATTTTTTTGTAATTTAAATCACAAATTAAATACTTATTTCTTTTTTTATTAAAAATATAATATTTAATTTATTTTCATATCATATAATATACGATACCATATTTGATCGTCTGATACAATCTTTTTTCAATACACCCCTAGATTCATATTATTAAGTTTATGAATTGTATCACATGGTACAAATTATATTATATATAGTAAGATATTCATAACTACTATGAATATCAATTAATATAATTAAAATCAAATAATTCAATCTATCAAATTTTTGTACATTTTTAACGGGAGCAAAATGAGCAAATTGATTTAATTCTTAACAAAAATACTCCGACCGTCGAATAAATCATAAATACTGTTTGTCTAAAAATGTAATTCAATGTTTTTAAGTTTTTATAAAAAATGATAGCACAGTAATTATTACTGTTATCGTATGGAAAAAAAAAAAACAAAAAAATAGGTGGGATTGGTGTTAGTGTGATGTCATTGAAATCTGTGATGAAATAAATGACCCAACAGTCTCACAAATACAGCCTTTAGCAACCACATCCCTCAGCACCACCAAACAGAGGAAGCAAAGCAAAGCTTAGAGAATCATCCCTCACTCACTCCCCCATTCCCCATTCCCTTAGAGACACACACACACACATAAAAACACACATAGCAAGCAATTACCAAGACATAACAGATATGGGTATATTACCAATAACAAACCCAAAATGTAGCACTGGGAATAACACCACCAACACCAACAACAACAATAACAAGAACAACAACATGGGTCTTCTACTTGTGTTGTTCCCACAAGACAAGTCGTCCACCACCACCACCATTGCTGACAAAACAAAGCTTAACTTCCCTTCAACATCAAAATCACTATTTTCAAAAGCTCAATCCACTATTTCAATTTGCGCAATCCTCTTATTCTTCACTCTCATACTCTTCACCCTCTCAACAATACCCAACACCCCTTCTTCTTCTCCTCTTCCTCTTCCTCCACGCTTCCTCCTTCACAAAACCCAAACCCACAAACCCCATTTCGCTCTTCAACGCATGGGCACTCTCCATCGAAGAGGAACCAGAGCCATGCCCAATCTCCTCGTTTGCCACGTGTCAGACCAAACCCCACTCGACGATTTTCGCTTCTTCGTTAGACTCCTTCACCGTTCCACCCTCACTGCTTCAACCGACGTCGTTTTCCTCTTCGCTTCTCCTTCCTCTGTTTCCACCTTCGCTCCCATTCTTCGTCAAGAGAACAACGCATTCTTCTCCTTCCTTCGCCAACATTCCCGGTTCAACTCGACCCGGTTCAACCTCACTCGGTTCTTGTTCAATGAACCGCGAATGGGAGAGCCGGAGCAGCAGACCCTTTGGGGTAATAAGAAAATTCGAAGTAATTTCGATGATCGTGATTTACTGAGTTATGGATCGGTGCTGAGTTTCGACGCTACTGAACTCGACCCGGAGAACTCGCTCGCTGGGTTTCTTGACCGAGTTCCGCTGAGTTTGCGAAGGTGGGCGTGTTACCCTATGTTACTCGGCCGAGTCAGGCGTAATTTCAAACACGTGATGCTCGTCGACGTTAAAAGCGTCCTCATTTTGAACGACCCGCTCGGCCGAGTCAGGAATCGGAGTCCCGAGTCAGTTCTCTTGTTCACGAAAGCAGAGAAGCACGGTAAGAAAACTCAGAGAACGGTTCTCTCCACCGTCGTCATGGGCGGCGCTCGCGGTGTTCGTAGGTTGTCAAACGCGGTGCTGGTGGAGATTGTTCGAGCCGCAATCCAGCACAAGAAGAAGAAGAACTCGGTGTCCGAGTCAACGATTCTGAGTCAACTCGTCGGTGATGAGTTTATGTTAAAGAACAGGAACATTAATTTGATCACCTCGACTGAGTCAATACCCGAGGCGAGTTCACTCGGTGTCCACCACTCAGGTGCTTCCACGTCATTGTCTGATTATGCAATAATTCAACGTGGTACGAGTAATCACGACCTTAATTCTGTTTTTAAGAAGCAAATTTGTTCGTGTATGATAGATTCTTCTGTTTATAAAGATTGTTAACACTTAGCAAAGTAGAAAAATAAAAAAAATAAAAATAAGAAGAAAAATTCATATTTATTTTATTATTATAATAATAGTGTTCACCCTTCTCGGTGACACATTTGTTCCTATTTGTACATATTCATCTTGGAATTACATTTTTTGTATTCTTTTATGAAAAAAAAAGTTGTGGACCACTGTGTGTGAATGAATGGAGCTGACACAAGATTTGACCATGCAAGACAATGCAGCTACAATGAAGTATTACAATATAGAATATTTAATAATATTTGATCAGGGTCTAATACTCTAATGGGTTTAGATGATACCAAAATTTTCTCTCAATAATTGGATTTTGGACCTTGATTTACGGCTTTTCTATTATTTACGTAATAAGTTATTTTATCTACCATTTTTTCTGCCTATCTTTGTCTACTATCCTCTAACATTGTTAGATCAGAATCTCAAGAAAAAAGAAAGATAAATGTTAGTTAAGATTCTGATCTAATAATATTTTACAGTGGTAGGTAAAGGTAAGCAATAAAATGGTATATAGAATAACTTATCCTTTTATTTATTTATCATTGAATTTTGTAATATTTTGTTGGTTGTTTCATCCAAATGTGTCACATGAAAGGAAAGTGGGAGAAAATTTGGGAGGAAAAATAATAGTAAAATGAAAAGGAAGGAAAGTTTATGAAGGGCATGTGAGCCAAGGAAGAATTGGGGAAGGTGTAAAAGGCATTGATGAGTGCATGTGCTTGTGATCTTTTTGGCTTCGACAATGTGTACGCGTTAGCAATTAATATTTTTTGAAATTCCAGCTCCTAAAAGTAGAAAGGGCACGGAAACGTGCTTATTACGCAGTTTTGTTTAACTTGGCCTTTTATTACTTCGTATGGCGTTAAAGGGAGCTGTTTTTGGGTGTAGTTTAATCGAAAGGTTATTGATTATTGCGTTCTTAATTTGATTTAATTAATTAATTGAGGAATGGATGAAATTGGAAAGATGAGAAAGTGTGCATTTTAATGTGGTGTGCTTGTTTCTCCCAATATGGCGTCCTTTTTCCTTTTCTAAGGCTGCCAAAGTCGGAGGGACCTTAGTCATTGACTTTCAACCTTTCAGGGAAACTTGCAAGTAAGGCTACTAAGCACCGTTTAAAAATCCGTTCCGGTCATCGATCCGGTTAAAGGGTTACGGGTCACGAGTTTAATTGGGGGATCATGGGGTTATTTCGTTGACCTGATTTTGTACATTAAAAAATTATAAATATATATTTTATATGAAAAATTCAAAAAAATCAAACCACCAATCATTAAAGATTCAAAATATAGTTAACATAATTAAATCATTTACATCTACAAATCAATATTCACAAGCAAATCAAATTATCAAAGTATAAAACACATGTTCCAATAGAGTTGATGAAAAATTATACCATCAAAATCAAACTCTTGTTCTTCTTATGCTCCTACAATAGTATGTGAAAGAAAATCCCTTATTCAATAGATAATAGTGGAGGAAATGTGGCGACACGACAAATTAATGGTGGGGAAAGAAGAACCAGGTGGAGTAGATCACCAGAACATGAAGACTGAGTCTGAGTCAGGGAGAGAAGATCGGGAAAGAAGAAGAAGAATAATTCATATTTCAGATCTAGTTCTAAATCTAGGGAACAACGAGTTTTTGTTTTTATTCTTTTTTTTTTGTTTTACACATCAAATAACGTAATTTTGTGTATAATTTTTATTTTAAAAAAATGCAGTGACTCCTTTGACCGCTCTGACCTGGGAGTCAAGGGTTCAACCGGGGGTTTCAAGGTTCAACCGGGGGTTTCAAGGGTTAGAGGGGTCAACGTGCAAGTAGGGTCTAACTACTAACCCGAACCCTCAGAGGGAGAGGGTCAGTGATCCGGATGGATCAACCCTGGGGTGGAGCGGAGTTTTAAGACACTGCTACTAACTACTGTCTTTTTAAAAAATAATTTTTTATTTTATTTTCATGGTATTTTTGAATTTTATTTTCGTCATCTATTATCAATATAATACTGTGAAATTGACATCCAAAAATATGACATTTTTACATCCATATACATGATAGTTATTTTTAATTTAGTTCTTATATTTCATTGTTATATATGACCAATTATTAACTTAAGGTCAATAACACTTTCAACTTATTCTAGTAAAAATGTTAGTAAAAAAAAAAAAAAACTTTTGTTGAATTATTGGTTGCTTTTTTTACTATGGATCATGGATGCTTATCAAATGTTCCATCATCTCTTCCTTTTCACGGTGAAATCCAGTTAGTCACCGACACTAATAATGGACCACTTGTTGCAGCACGAATGATAAAAGAAAACAAATATCTAAAAAAAAAAAATGATACAAGAAAACATATGAATTCTTATATTGACATGCACTCAAATTAAAAATGTGCAAAATTACGTGAATTATATTCGATAGAAGTGTTTATTAATCGATTCAAATCATGATGATCGAACTGAAAAATTGAGAACCAAAGAATTGAAAAAAGAATCCTCATATTTTAATTGGATTGAATCAATTATCGGTTGGGTTATTGAAAACTGATTCAATCCAAACTGATCAAATATATTATGTATTTATTATTTTTGAAATTTAGCTAATACTTTTTCCACGTAACCCTTACTCCCTTAGTTTCGAAGCCTAGAGTAGATTATTTCTAAATTCACATCCACCCACCCACCCACGTCGTGTCTCCTCTATCTGAAGAGTCCACTTTCATTTCAGAATACAGAGGCTTTCTCCACTTCGTCGTTCCCTTTGTTTGCTTTGTGTGACAAGCTGACACTTACTTGCCTCCTCTGTTGTTTTGTATGGCTTCATTTTGATATAGCTAGTGATTTGTATGGCTAAAATTTTAGGTTTTTCAAATAGTAAAAAACTAATTCAATCCAAATCGAATAAAATTGGATTAGATTGAATCAATTTTGAAGAAAAAAATCGAATGAATGATTAAATGATCAAATCGATAGGATGAGATTAGATTATTTTTGCTTCAAAACCGATCCAATAACACTCGTAATATCAGAAATATACTTTATTATAAAAATAGGATTTTACATAAGAGGATTATGCCTAACATAGAGTAGAGGAATGTAAGGTTTTTTTTTTTCCTTTAAATTCTGAGCTTGCATGCATGTCTATTTAATGTGAAAGAGAGGATGCTCATACAATGGGCAAGAATAACGAGATAGGGTGCTATTAATGTTGCTATGCACAGCGTTAAGCTGATATAACTGAAGGAAATTCCACACTTTGAAAATATAAGAACTAAATTAAAAATAACTATCATGTATATGGATAAAAAAAGTTATATTTTTGGATACCAAAAAAAAAAGTTATATTTTTGGATGTCAATTTCACAGAATTATATTGATAATAGATGACGAAAATAAAATTCAAAAATATTATGAAAATAATTTTTTTTTTTTTTTATAAAGACAGTAGTAGCCTTATTTGCAAGTTTCCCTGAAAGGTTGAAAGTCAATGACTAAGGTCAATAACAGTATAACACTGTCAACTTATTCTTGCAAAAATGTTAGTAAAAAAAAAAAAAAACTTTTTTGAATTATTGGTTGAGTTTTTTTTTTTTTTTTTTTTTACTATGGATGCTTATCAAATGTTCCATCATCTCTTCCTTTTCACGGCGAAATCCAGTTAGTCACCGACACCAACAATGGACCACTTGTTGCAGCACGAATGATACAAAAAAACATATGAATTCTATGCATAGACATGTACTCAAATTAAAATTGTGCAAAATTACGTCAACTATATTAGACAGACTATCCGTCAATTGATTCAAATCGCGATAACCAAATTAAAAATTCGATAACTGGAAATAAAGAAACTCGTATAATTTAATTGGATTGAATCAGTTTTCATTTTGGTTAGCAAAAACTGATTCAATCCAAATCGGTCGAATATATTATGTATTTATTTATTTTTGAAATTTAACTATTGCTCTTCTCATGTCTTTTTAATCCACGCTGCACCTCCTCTACATGAAGAACCCACTTTCATTTCAAAATCCAGAGGCTTCATCCACTGCATCATTGCTGTCATCCCTTATGTTTCCTCTGTGTGACAAGCTGGCATTTGCCTCCTCCGTTGCTTTGTATGGCTTCATTTTGATATAATTAGTGATTTGTATGGCTAGAATTTTAGACTTTTAAAAAAAATTAAAAACTAATTCATTCCTAACCGAATAAAATGGATTAAATTTGATCAGATTTGAAAAAAAAAAAAAAACACTGAATAGATGATTAAATAATCAAATTTAAGGGATTGAATTAGATAATTTTTAATTCAAAACCAATCAAATCCAGATGACGAATATCCCAAATATTAGAAATATACTTTATTATAAAAATAGAATTTTACATAAGAGGATTAATTGGCTGTTTATGCGTAACATAGAGTAGAGGAATGGGAGGATTTTTTTTTTTTTTTTTTTTTAAATTTTGAGCTTGCATGCATGTCTATTTAATATGAAAGAGAGGATGCAGGATGCTCATACAATGGGCAAGAATAACGAGATAGGGTCCTATCAATGTTGCTGTGGTCCTGCGGACAGCGTTAAGCTGATAAAACTTAAGGAAATTCCACACTTTGAAATATAAGAACTAAATTAAAAATAAGTATCATGTATATGGATAAAAATGTTATATTTTGGATACCAAAAAAAAAGTTATTCAATTTCACGGTATATTAAAAAAGGGGCGAACCGGAGCAGTGATAAAACTGTTCTTTCATGACTAAAAGGTCATGGGTTCGAATCTAGGAAACAACTAACTTCTTTACAATTATGTAAGGGTAAGGCTACGTACAAGGATTTTCTCCGCCCCACACTTGTTAGTCAGATTTAATAGGGAGTGTTTTTTTTTTTTTTTTTTTTATATTGATAATAGATGACGAAAATAAAATTCAAAAATATTAGAAAAATAATTTTTTTAAATAAAAAGACAGTATTACCCTTATTTGCAAATTTCCCTGAAAGGTTGAAAGTCAATGACTAAGGTCAATAACACTGTCAACTTATTCTAGCAAAAATGTTAGTAAAAAAATAATAAAAAACTGTTGTTGAATTATTGATTGATTTTTTTTTTTACTATGGATGCTTATCAAATGTTCCATCATCTCTTCCTTTACACGGTGAGATCCAGTTAGTCACCGACACCAACCATGGACCACTTGTTAGCACCAATGATAACAAGAAAACACATGAATCCTATGTATAGAGATGCACTCTCTTGGAATTAATAATAAGATTAATATACAATGATCCATTGGTTATGAATAAGAAGTGGCTTAATAAAGAAAAAGAGAAAAGAGAAGATGAAGAGTTGTGTGGGTTGTTTAACAAGTTCCACATTGGACAATTGGTAGAAAGTGGGAGAGTATATAAACTCTCACCTCCATCTCTTTAATTGGCCCTTGGGTCACTACATATTTTATGTAGGGGGAGGAGATAGGTGGGCTTTGGTTCGCCGCCGCCGTCCGTCCATCCGGTTCGGTTGTGTGTATTAAAAATAATTTTTATTAAATTATTTTTATTTTTTTGGTCCAAATGTTGTTTCCCTCCAAAATTCGAACCCACCCGCCGGTTTTCCGATTTTTTCTGCACTTAAACTCTGCCGGAATTTTTATTCTTCCGATATTGCATATTGTTGTTCATCCTCCGGTGTGAATTCTTATGGCATACTGTTGTGTTCGTTTGGGCTGTTGATTGGTAGTGCCACCATTCTTCAGACGGAATCCGTTCTATCCTGGGAGACAAGTGTCCATCAACCTTAGGCATTAGTTAGGGGGCAAATTGTCTTAAGGAGACACGTTCTGTGGACTCAGATTCAATCCTCTCCTGCATACATTCTTCTGTCTAATTCTGTATTCGGACTACAAGTAAGTTTGTTCTTATTTTTATTATTGCACACTGATAACTCTGATCATCTACCCCTTCTGTCAAATACATGGGTTCAAGGCTATAGTGATTTGATATCACCCTCTGTCTTCAATAACACACTCAAATTAAAAATGTGCAAAATTACGTGAACTATATTAGATAGAGTGTTCTTTTACCAAAAAAAAAAATAGAGTGTTTATCAACCAATTCAAATCACGGTGACTGAATTAAAAATTCGATAACTGGAAATAAAAAAAACCTGCATAATCTAATTGGATTGGATCGGTTTTCGTTTTGGTTGGTGAAAAGCGATCCAATCCAAATCGATCCAATATATTATGTATGTGTTATTTATGAAATTTATCTAATGCCCTTTTTCCTATAACCCTTACTCAGTTATTCCCTTAGTTTCGAACTCTAGAGTAAGACTATTCTTAAATTCACATCCACCCACCCACTCTGCGCCTCCTCTATATGAAAAACCCACTCTCATTTCAGAATCCAGAGGCGTCCTCCTCCGCGTTGTTGCTGCCATCCCTTCTGTTTCCTCTGTGCGACAAGTTGACACTAACTCGCCTCCTCCATTGCTTTGTATGACTTCATTTTGATACAGCTAATGATTTGTATGGTTAAAATTTTAGGCTTTTCGAAAAAATTGAAAACTGATCAAATCCAAACCGAATAAAATTGAATTGTATTGGACCGGATTTGAAAAAAAATCTAAACCAAATGGATCGAAGGGATTGGATATGATGATTTTTATTCCAAAACTAATTCAATCCAGATCACGAACACTCATAAATCATAATATTAGAAATATATTTTATTATAAAAATAGGATTTTACATACGTCAAGGAGAGGATTAATTGGCTGTTTATGAGTAACATAGAGTAGAGGCATGGAATTTTATTTTAATTTTAATTTTATTTTGAGCTTGCATGCATGTCTATTTAATGTGAAAGAGAGGATGCTCATACAATGGGCAAGAATAACGAGATAGGGTCCTCTTAATGTTGCTGTGGACAGCGTTAAGCTGATATAACTGAAGGAAATTCCACACTTTGGTATATAGTAAACCATGGGGTCTAGCTTTAGGTCCACATTTCCTTTTTGACATTTACTTGTGAGATTCTGCATGTGCTTCCCATTGTTTCTTTCAGATTATGCAACCATATATATATGGAAGAGT
The DNA here is from genome assembly GCA_032173675.1 of Gastrolobium villosum. Classification (NCBI taxonomy): domain Eukaryota; kingdom Viridiplantae; phylum Streptophyta; class Magnoliopsida; order Fabales; family Fabaceae; genus Gastrolobium; species Gastrolobium villosum. Next base: position 6,975 of record JAVKPL010007996.1, on the reverse strand, counting down.
TTAATTTTGTCTAACCTCAAATTAATTGAATTTTCTTATTTTGTTTCTTTTCTCTTATTTCACATGCAAAAGGGGTCAAATAGCAAATTTTACTTTCCATATTTCCCACCCATGCAAACCTGTTTAACCTACTGAAAAAGCATTAAGGGTTATAAACATCTCAATCTAATTAATTATAGGGTTTATCATCTATCATTTAACATGATAACAAAAAATTTCCTACACACATAACATTTTGTGGGGCCCACAGCAAAAAAAAAAAAATCTGACACGTAAAACGAATCTCTATAACATAACATAATCACTTTTCCTACAACATAACTCTTATAAAACCCTTAATCATAAGACGTGATAAATTGGTAAATCACATTCACATCACCGATAATAGCCACTTACAAAACCACCTACACCAAAATCTTATATAAATGTAAAAGCACTTATTTATTATTCCTTGCCAATAGTTCACTAAAATCAGCATTGGTTATGTTTTAGGGAACAGATTCAGGAATTTAAGAAATCAATTCAAAAGGAAATCTGCTTCTGGGTTTCAAAATCCCAAGTCACTAGACTTTATCTTTAAGAGTATTGCTAAGTAGTTAGAAAATTTTGATAAAATTCAGTTAAAATTTGTCATAACTTTTTAAAAAATTGTTAAATAAGTCAAAGTTTAAGGACCAATTATTTATTTAAGGTCCATAACTTCTAGCATAAATATTAGTACAAACTTTTTGGTTGGCTAGTATTTTTAAATTTTCAATAGCATAAGCTTGTTTAATTGAATAAAATAAGTTGTTTATCTTCTTAAATACTATATGTCCCTCTTAATATTTTGCCGTTGCAAGCACGTAAACTTTTAGTAATGATATTATTTAGAGAAGAAAAAACAGATCATACAAGAGTGGCTTTAAAACTTTAGGTGTCCTATACCTGCGATGGCATAGGTCCGACGAAAAGGCAACAATATAATAACGTGTGGAAAAGAGCTTTTCTAAAGTTAATTCAATACTGAAGGAAACTTAATTATTTTTTATAAAAAAATACATTAATTTTTTATTTATAAATAATTTTATTAAATATTATAAATTGAGTAAGAAAGTTTATAAATTAAATAAATAAAATATTATATATATATATATATATATATATATATATATATATATACATTGGTATAATCCGGAGGTATCCCCATTCAACTTCTTCTAGTCACCTCCGGAGGTATCCCCATTCAACTTCTTCTAGTCACCTTGCCCTCGGGGTACGGCCCTGTAGGCTAGCCCCTCATTGGAACAATGAGTGCATTGAGCTTCGCTACCGGAGGAAGGATGAAACTAATCTTCCAACCGAGAAGGAGACACTTTCCTCCTCTAGCTCCCAAATTTTTTCCAAGAATTTGCTTGAGGTAGAGTTTGAACCCCTGACTCAAGCAAACCCTCGGGAGCTCAGTTGCCATATGAGCTAACCTCGGGGGTTATAAAATATTATCTTTTATGAACACAATAAGTGGTAATTTATCTTATTATTCTATTCTTATGGTACTTGAATTAGTGCTTTGAAAAAAGAGTTTTATTAATCTCATGTTAAAGAAGATAAGTTATCTCATGTCATAGAAATAAATCTTTGGGCTCCACCACTTGAAAAGTAAAAAGAAAAGAAAAAAAAAAGGGTGACACAATTATCGAAAGATGTGTAGGACAGAAAGTTATCACATGTAACATAAAAATAGTTTTTCTCTTAAAGATATACGTAACTTGACGAAAATGGAGCCAATCTATGGAAAGACATGTCCAAACTAAGCCAATTTTAAAAAGAAGTTGGAATCACGACAAGTCGATGCACAATAAACAAGAGCTAGCCTGACCCTAAAAATATATGGCAAAAGTCACAAAAGAGATCGAGTAAATAAAAATACAAAATACAGGTTTGGGGTAATAAAGTTCCACAACTCAATCAAACGAAAGGAAAAACTATTCCGGAGGTAGATATCATGGCAGTAATAATATATTAATATTAATATAAATTTAGGAAGAGAATGAAACAATAAAAGTTTAGTTATACTTTATGAATTAATATATAGTATGTAATGATGTGATATGATACGTTATAAAAGACAAAACCGTTGTCTCTGTTTACATAGATAAAATAGTCCTAATCTTAATTGAATAAAGAAATAAATCATAAACTAGAAGAAAATTTAAAAATGAATTACAAAAATCATTTAAGAGAGAGAATCGACCTTCGCGTATTCCATATTACATATCGAAATGATAGAAGTGGGGGACAAATAAATAGATATATACGTAGTGTATATATGTTATTTTAAGATAAAATTATAATATTAATTTTCAATATTTTAACAATTTTATATGACTTTTTTATTTCATATTATTTTAATTACATGTGTCATTTATCAACAGATTTCCGTATTGTTGACAGGAGAAAATAATTTTAAGAATTACTACATATAGAACAAATTTTATTTAATTTTTGATTGAGAATAAATCTTCTCATGTCTCATTTAGTATGACTAGGTAACGTGAGATGATCTCAGCCAATGTAAATGACGGACCAGAATTTTTTATTATTGGTTGAAAATAAAAGATATTATATTATAACTAGAAGTGCTTACAATACTTCTAATAAATATTAATCAGTTATTTGTTAAACGCACGAAATTTTTACAAAAACTATTATTTTATAATTTTCCGCCAATTTTGCCAGTTTTTTGTACGCTTTTGAATTATATGTATGCAGTGACGGAGCCATATGTTGGTTGGGTGTGGCTTCAGCCCGGATAAATTTTAATAAATTCTACTTATATATGTATAATTATATAATTAATTATAATTTGACCCGGGTTACAATTTATAATTTGGCTCTATCTAAAAATTTAATTTTTTTTTGATAAAAGATTGGGTAAATCGTATTAGGTTATGTGTTCAACTTTCACTTATATAATATATATATATATATATATATATATATATATATATATATATATATATATAAATTTGACACCAAATATATAATCAACGGTTATTATTTATTGGAAATTATGCTTATTAATTAAATATTAATTCCAATAAATAATAACCGTTGATTGGCATAAATCAACGGTTATTTGATGTCAAATTTCAAAGTTTGACACCGGTGTCAAAGGATCCTCTGCCATATATATATATATATATATATATATATATATATATATATATATATATATATATATATCGGTAGGATCTTTTTACACCGGTGTCAAATTTGAAATTTGACACCTCATCTGAGAGCCGTTAGATCAAAAAAGATCAACGACTCTAATTTGTTAGTAATGTGACACCGTTGATCTAACGGCTCTCAGATGAGGTGTCAAATTTGAATTTTGACGCCGGTGTCAAATGATCCTACCTCGTGTATATATATATATATATATATATATATATATATATATATATATATATATATATATTGTAAAATTAAAAAATATTTAATAAAATTATAATTTTTTTTAGTGCTGTATGCTTAGGTGCTCTGTATTTAATATAATTTAAATATATTATGATATGAACTAATTAAAATTAAGAAAAATAAATACACATTTTTTTGACCCAAACTCAAATTGGAGCTCGGCTCCGCCATGTATGTATGTCTCATTAATAACGGGTAATAATGGGGTGTTATATACATGTCACATTGTCACGAGCCTACGAATGAGTCACTACAATATTGAATGATGTGGTTAAATGTGTGAATCAATATATATTATCATATTATAAACTATTGGCCTTGACTCAGCATTCCACGGGTGGCTCATGAAGCTTAATGAAAACTCTTTCATAGCAACATGCGTGAACAAAATTTCAGCTTCAACAATACATATATCTCTTGTGAACCCCATTGAATTCTGTGGAAGCATCATAATTATGCTTATATTGGCAACCCTAATTCGAAATATACACCGATTGATGGGATTCAATAATTTGACGAAATGTGGCGTTTCTGCGTGTCAATTTGTAAGGCATATTAAAGCACCTTAATCTTTGGGACTGGCCCTATAATATTCGAAGTGTTGGGACCCATGACATGCTTAAGCTAAAGACTAGTTTGGATTATTAGAATGAGGAAGAATATTCTTACTATTAAATTTTTCTATTTTTAACTTATTATCTATCTAATTACTATTGAATCAAAAAGAGAATGCTAAAAAGTTTTTGAAAAAAATAAAGAAAATGTTGATCCAATGATGATTAGATAGGTAATGAATTGATAGTAGAAGATTTTGATAATAAGAATATCACTACTCTATTAGACTATAGATTAAGATTGGGGGTATAATAATAATGAAAAGCGTTGGCTAAAGCCAGGCTTGGAAGATCAGAATAAAGAGAAGTTAAAGATGAAGATTAATATAAGTAAATTATATATGGGATAAATATTTCTACAGCCGCCACTTTAAATAAGGTTATCTATATCTACCTCAAAAATTACGTCATTTTGATTAATGAAGCACGTTTCTGTAATTGTAGGTGAATTAACGAAGGGTGTTTTCATAATTTTGTTTATTTTTTTATCATATACATTTTACTGAAATACCCTTCATTAATTCACCTAAAATTACAGAAACACCATTCATTAATCAAAATAAAGTAATTTTTGAATAACTATAGATAATCTTATCTAAAGTGGCCATAGAAATATTTTTTCCATTATATACACGATTTTACAATAATGAAACTTCCTCGCAACATATCAACAAGGTTAAGAAATCTTCTTGTCATGTATTGGCAAAGTGTCCTAAATGATTAACTTTTTGCGGAGCCAAAAAAAGGTTCCCACTTTATCAAAAGATACAAATTATAATGAAAAAAAATAAAAAAAATAAAACCCATAATTTATCAAAATTTATAATTGCTGAATGAGTTCCTTGATAGGTCCATTAAAGGGACTTTTTAAAAAAAAAGCAAGTTGATAACAGTCAGCTTATATGTAATTGGTTGATACTCTGTATAAGCTATTTATTATTTCATTATGCCCACTGAACTGAAGTGGGCTCGTCTAAGCTATGCACACTTTGGGAAAATTCAAGAACCAATTATTCCATTCCCCCTTTGCTCTTTTCAATAAGCTTTACTTTAAATGAAATGATAGTTTGTGTCCCCAGAACTATATAAATAATCAATGGGTAAAATGTGTGTTATTTTAAAGAATGTAAAATTGTATCATTTTAAGAAAGAGATAGATAAAGAAGAAGAGAGAGTTGACAAAAAAATAAAGATGTGTATCCCACTTCTTTGTGAGAGTGAAAAGATATAAGTTATGTCATTTAAAAAGGATAAACATTTTTCTAATAATCAAATCCTTCATTTTCATTGTTAGGTGAAGAAGGGCACTTCAATCAACTTTATTGTAGCTGGGTCATGACTCAGCCACTAAACACTACAATTTCTAGGCCAAATTAAACAAGCAAAGACACCAAGAGAGACAATTATCTAAGAACCAAATATACAAGATTTGACTTGGGGACTCCTTTAGTCCTTTTATTGTCACAATGGTGACGTGTTTGTATTATATGTTATATTTTATTTGAATTTGTGATAGAAGATAAGGCTAAGATTTTGTAATTTCTCACTTAAATAAGAGACTAGTTTTTTTAAAATATAATCTAGTTAAAGGTAAAATTTCTCTCATTTTTTTTTTTTTTTTGTCTATGAATTTTAAGGTTAGACTCAAAACCATATGTGTGTTAAAGATTCAAACATCTTTCATTTATATTAACACGCAATGATTGATAAGTACGGCAACAAATTATACTAAGTGTGCTATTGGACAGTATTGAAGCTGGTAGTTGGTACTTGATTTGACACATCACTTTTTCCCTCAAAATTTCCAGGAATATCAATAATCTGTAACATGATAATGAATTTTTTTATTTATTACTACTCTTATGATATTTCTCGCCAACAATAAACAATCACAATTCTGATTTCTGAGTGTGTCTTCGTTGGTAGATAATGAATTATGGGGAATGTTATATTTATAACATTTTTATTTATAAATTTTTATAAATTACATTATGTTTGACCGACCGTACATTAATCAAAAGTGTATGATCAGTCATACTTAATGTAATTTGTAAAAAAAAAAATTATGAATGAATTCTTCCCCAATGAACTGTATCTCAATAACGACAAAAGGGTGATGATTATTTTATATTGGTAAGTTATATTTTTTTTTATTTTGTTCATTAATCTTATTTATGTCTAATAATTTTATTTTATTCAATACACGAGTTATTAGATTCAAGTAAATTAATAATTAAAATAAAACTAAAATATTTTATTCTTACACGATAAAAAAATAAAGTATTATACAAAAATAATTTTTTTTTTGGCAAGCAATTTTTTAATTTTTTTTTATTATAAGGTATTATAAGGTAAGTGAGTGAGGAGATTGCATTGTTCAAAGAAAATATCTCGAATTTTAACCCAAAACCTTAAGGCTGTAGAGGCCTATGGTATGGGAGGAATGCAAAACCCTTTGCAAAAAATTTATACCCATCAATCAGCCAAGTGATAAACCACGAAATCAGCCGACCGTATCCACCCAAAACCTTAAGGCCGTAAAGTTTTGTGAGTCTTTTGCAATTATATAAGTTTGATAAGCTAACGCTGCAATCTAGCCGATGTGGTACTTCTTCACCACTACTCACTCAACTAGTCATTCACACTTGATTGTTTCCAACAAATACTCATCAAACAATTGCACAACCAATTCCAACATATTCCACGAGTTACTTGAGGTTACCACAAGCTTTGTGCGTGGAAATTAACTCCATGATGAGTGGTTTCTTTTGGAGTAATAATTCAAATGATAAAGAGAGAAAAATTCACCAAGTGAGTTGGAAACGGACGTGCCCACAAAGAAGGAAAGAGACATGGGTTTTAGAGATTACTTGCAAAACATAGTTGCGAGTTTATATGGAAC